>JANBQC010000095.1:0-20637 GCA_027576995.1 Dimargaris cristalligena
GGTACAATATGGCGCTATACGGCCTGATATGACGGCGGTCATATCGGTTGGATTAGGACGGATTAGGAGGGGCGACAGTACCATCCAACAATCCAATGTTGCACTCTAACTGTTGGTATCAGTTGCTTCTGGCGACCAACAGGAAAGGATCTGTGCTCAATATAATATGCCCACTCGTTATTTCTGCTGCTATGCATGAGGGAAAGTTAGAGGCTTCACTAATGAAAATTCAGTTGAAGAATGGGACAGCTAACTATATTTCTAACTGTGTATGGAATGAGATAACCTAAGCACTAAATCACAACCCGATATAATAGAAAAGAGTAGGTTTTCTAATTCTGAAGCGATTCCACTGCTTAACCTCGTGGTTAATCTTTATTTTCTTAATTTGCCCATTTTATTTATCTCTCTCTTTTTTTTTAGCGGCCACTATCGAAGGCCAATAGCATTACGAATGTAACCCTTCTACTTCGTATATCTCCTCCTTCCATCTTATGATAAGCATCAGCTTATTTCCACCGGTCGAAATATCGACTATGTCCACCCCAGAGTGGCCTTTTTTAATCCAAGGAATATAGCATTGTTGGTAAATCGGGAACCTGCCCTATCACTCTTAAGTAGCGCTAAAGGTGGGGGGGGGGGCAACACTCGCCCCCCACTTGTATCCTCGCGCCCAATACCCCAAGGCCCAAGTTTAACAGTGTAGTATACTGGTTTTGATTGACACTACCTCTTGATATTATTACCACATAATCGATGCACTATTATTCAAATTGTACTAGTTGGCGGGGAATAGTCGGGCAAGAATACTGTAATATGGGCACCAAGGCTATAGATAGTAAATGGGAGCGAGTGTAAAAGGAGTTTTTTTAGGTTAGACCTAGAAATGACCAGGCTGTAACTTGGCATGCGCATTTGTATGCGGGGTCGACGCCAAGGGAGGGGTCATCTAAGGATAGCAATGGCAGCACCAGAAGTCCCCCCTCACTATACGTCTGTGGAGGACTCCAATGGTAACTGCAAAAGATCCCGATTGAAGAAGAAGGTTGGTGGAGGAGGCCTACAAGCTTTAGCCAGGAATATTAGTAAATAGTCTTCATAATACCAGTAGTTACTTTAAGCAAGGTACTGTAATATAGGGATGTTTAGTTATAATGGTAAAATATATCCTCTGAACCACACGCACATTGCCACCAATATTCCATTAAGCAGACTGGCACCGGTTGACTTGATCGATCGGCAAGTAAACATGTTCCGGGACCAATTTATACTATACATTCACTCAATATCAAGTAATGTCATTTTTCCAGTGGCCTCCACCTAAATTAATTATATGGTAACATCAAACACCGAGAATCTAGTCCGAGCTTCCTAGGGATACACTCGAATTTTCTATCCGAAAACTCACATGGATGTTTTTATGAACTTCCCTCAAAAAAAATAAAAAACATGGCTATTATACCCCCCCCTCTCTGTCCCTGTAGCGAATCCTCAGCAACTAACCAATAGTACTCCCACTACCAACCCTCCTGAGCCAAGCGCATGCTTTAATATATAATATATACCCACTTAATTAGATATCGACGGGGGAAATCATACCGTCCTGAGGAACTACATTCAAACGGTCTTGGTTGTGGGTGCTGATTTTCAATAGATTGTTGAATATGGGTCGTCGGTACGGACGGGTAGGTCTGGCCGACCCTCCGGTGGAAGAGTGATCCGACTGCGGTTGGTGGTTAAAGTCAGGTTCCAGACTTGGATCACTAGGGTGCATGTTATTCATGGCGACCAGTTGGTCGGGTCGCCGGGGAGCCAGTACGTATACCTGGTCCGTTTCCAAGGTTAGGTGATCAGCCCGAGGGTTAACCATGACACACCGGTAACTGAACCCACGGCTCTCGACCAGCCGGTATAAGCCGAGGGCAATGGCCTGGTCGTATTTGGCCAGGCGATTCACGAGTTTGCCGTACTTTTCCCCCGCCCGGGTCACCGGGATGAGGAAGATCCGCCCGCTGGTTAAGATGGCGGAACTCGCGTTCAGTGGGGTGGACTGGGCGGAGTAAAGCTGGTCCAGGGCGGGGAGCGATTGGGAGTGGCGGATGGACTTGGCCGAATTGTGGTCCTCTCGATCACTGCCGTGGCCGGCTGCGGCTGGCTCGGTATTAAGCGAGGCAGGGCCCGAACCAGCGACAGGAGGGGTCCCGCCGTTGGGGAGGGGTTGGTGATGGTGGTTTTGGGCAATTGGATCCGCGGGTCGGGTAGTTACTGCGGCCGGTCCGAGAGCCGGGGAGAACCGCTCGATCATTTCACTGGTGGGGGAATTGGAGGCGCTACTCTCGTCGGAATCACCGGTAATTCGAATAGCAATGGCGTCGGGCATGTCCGTGGGGCTCAGTAAACCAGGGCCCTGGGCTGCTGACTCGCCATTATTGGCCCGGAAAAGGTGATTGGCCCCTACCAGTACTGGGCTAGCGGGGGCTAGGTCCCCCCCATTTTGGAGGTGCTGCCGGCGGCGGGAGGAGGGTGGGGAACGCCGGCTAGCCTGCGGATCATAGGGAAAAATCAAGTGTTTAAAAATATCCAAGTGGAAGGGATTGAAATAGGAGGTACAAATCAAATTATCTAGCATCGCCGGGAGAATCGCCGATCCAGACATGAACGACTGTCGCGTCAGATCCTGCACGTCCTGGTCGTCAATATCCGGGAAAAACTCCTGAGGAATCAACTGGGCGTTGCCCGAATAGGCCACCTCCACAATCGTTTTCAAGTTTCGGTTACCAAACCGGCGCAGATTCATTTCGGCCATTAGAGAAGTCGCATCAATGGACCGGGCCGAGAGGTCTCCGTCACCGGACGGGGACAGGTGGCATAACACAATAGCGGTTTGGGCTCGGTTAATCTTGATCATCTTAAGATCTATGTAATTGAGGGGCGTACCGGGTACCACGTGGACATCCTCAATGGACTCGAGCCATCGCTTGAGCAAGAAGCTGGGTTCGGCGGGGCTAAGAATGACAATTGGCGGAGGGGTATCGTAGTTCTCCTGGCTATACGCTAATTGGATGGATTCGACCAGATATTCGATATTCCGCGGGAATTCGGGACTGCAGTCGGTGATAATGATGTGGTTATCGATGTCTTCGGGAACCAGGCGTTGCTCCCGAACCACATTGGCGTACCGGTCCTTGACGTAATTGACTACGCCCGGGGTGGACTCAAACACCCGGTCAAAGGTTCGGCGGACCCTCTGGTGCAGTTGCTCGGTGGGCTCTACGCTACCGGGTGCGGTCCCTCCGTCATCGGACGAATGGTGGGCGGAACCATTACCCGTACGAGCGGCCAAATTGACCGGGCGGGGTAGTGGTGAATCAAAGACCGGGTCAGCATGGATACTGCTACCATCATCGTGATCGCTATGGTTGTTAGGGTTTTGCCGATTAGGGGGGGCCCAGTGCAACTGACCTGAAGCAGAATTACCGGGACTGCCATCGTAAGTAGGGGAATCATCGGCGGGACTTTCCAAAGACAGGAGTGGGGTCGTCTCCGCAGTGCCGATACGGGTCTGGGGTAGCAGCATCGCGGAATCGTATAGGGACGTCTGAGAGGGGATACGCGTAATATTGGCCGAAAGCTGCATAGTCCCGGCCGGCTGACTACCTGCCCCGGATTTAGGGGGCGGCCGATTCACCGCCACTTGGATTCGGTCAATGATCTCGCGGATATTAGCGTCTTTGGCAATGACGAACCCGATATCCCCGCTGGTGATGATATGGTTAAAGGGGGCCATCAAGAGGCGGTGGGTTCCGGTATTCCCTTCGGCCGCCGAACTGGGGGCGTAGTCCGCGGCCGCCCCGCCGCCCCGGCTCGTAGGCCGGACCCCCAGCCCAATGAGTACCGCTTTGCAATTAAAGTAAATGGACCGGGCGACGGTGCCGAAGTGATACCCGTGGTAGCCCGTGGGGATGCGTATTTGGTAAATCTCCTGGATCACTCCCTCCAAGTACATGGGCATCCAGGGGAGCTCACCCGTCGGCAGTTGACTTTTTAAGGCATCGGTAATGACATTGGCCGTATCCTGGGTCACCGAGGAAGACAACAGGTGCATCAGGGTGGAAAACCCCGGGGTAGTGCAACTCTGTGCCATGAGGCCCATGCGGAATTCGTCGACGCACTGGACCGTGGGTCGGTATAGCCCCCAGCCCTTAAAGTGGAACTGCGAGTCGGGCAGGATCACCTGGCAGTAGAGACGGGGCACCACGACATAATTCTTTTTTTTGAAGAACGAGGCAAAGGCCAGGGTAATTCGAACCACATGGGCATCTTCCTCGTGGGGCGAGACTTTGGTCCATTTGTCGCCCAGGATAAATACGGCACTGGCCTGCTGCGCGTTTAGTTTGGCCAGCACCTCGTAGTTGGTGGGGTCTTTGCGATAGTGGAACACCCGAGTAGAGTAGATGGGATCGGCGAGGAACCCGCGCAGATCATCACTAAGGTGGGCTTTGCTGAGCAGGACCACCGAGACCCGCTGAATCGACTCACCGTGGTCAGGGCTGAAGAATTCTCTAAGAAAGGGCTGTACAACCTCGAAGCTCAAATTGCCGGCAATAATCACCCACTGGCTGGATGTGATTTCGGGCACGCTCAACTGAAAACCGGAGGTTTGTTTCTCAATCATGCCGATAAGGTCGCTGATCTGGGTGGGTAAAAACACGGCCGCCACGAAAATAGTGACTAGCGTCATAATGCGAGTCAGCCAAACGTCGGGAACGATGTTGTCGTTTGGTCCAACGGTGATACAGGTGGCGCTGAAAAAGAAGGCATCGAAGTAGCTGAACTCGGGCTCAACGTGGGAACCCGGGTACCAATGGAGTACGGCGTGGATAAAAGCCGCTATGCCCATAATAGTGCTAAGCACGGCGGAAACCAGGGTGGCGAATTTACGATAAAAGGGGCCAATGTTAAACAGAAGTACTCGCCCGGGAGCGAAGGCCTGTTCACTAGACAGGTACAATCGGTAAAAGCGAATCGGGTAGAACAGCACCCAATTGCCCGCACTAAGGTAGGTGGCTGCGCTGGCGGGATACTGCAGGGCATTCCAGCCGGCTATCATCGGGGGAACGGTTACAAGGACCAGCATGGTAGCGTAGAGGGTCCGACGGGCCCGGGATAGGAGAAGGTTGCGCAGTCCCGACTCGAGCAAAATAGTGAGGGCCACGAGAATCTCCAGACCGCTCAAGTAAGCCGGCAGCGGAATGGGCCGCTCAGCTGCATCCACATACGCGGTGCTGCAAA
Source organism: Dimargaris cristalligena (assembly GCA_027576995.1). NCBI lineage: Eukaryota > Fungi > Kickxellomycota > Dimargaritomycetes > Dimargaritales > Dimargaritaceae > Dimargaris > Dimargaris cristalligena. Next base: position 5,293 of record JANBQC010000095.1, read on the forward strand.
TAAACAGGAGGCATTGGGCTATGCTCAAACTTAAATCGAAGAAGGACCAGGCCCGACCGCGTATGCCTGCGTCGAGTTCGAAGCTGAGGCTGTTCAGAGACGGGAAGCGCCACCAGCCGGACTCGTAGGTGCCGGGGGGTCGCTCCCGATTGTACAGCTCGGTAGGCATGGTCGTGGTAAAAAGGGTGACATTGGACATGGACGTTGGTTGTCGGTTCAGCCCGCCCGGTGCCTGCTGGCCCGGGACTGCCAAAAGGGGAGGGAAGGTGCGGGAACGTAGAAGCGACCGGTCTATGGTAGGGTCAACCCAGGCACCCGGTGTAGAAGAGGGATGGGGAGTCGACATGCTGGCTAAACTAAGGCTAGAGGGGTGCGGTCAATGGACCCTATCCCAATGTACAGGGAAGTAGGCGTCGAGGTGGAGAACAGGAGCACCGCGTCGGTTAATAAAGAACTGAAGCAGCAGCAAAAGGGGTTGGCTATTGGCCACTGAGGCGTCTGTGCTTCGGAGAATAAATACGGGCCAATAACAGTAGGGCTCCGTAGGACGCGGCGTGCAAAGGGGTTGGCGAGATAACAAGCTAAAGCTAGTTGGGCGGGGAAAAAGGAGACTTATACGAATCCAACTAGAGCAAGGTAGGAAAAGAGGCTGATAATGTAAGTTACACTCCGCTATTACATGGGCAGGCCCAGGGACTTTTATAAGGGCGCCGCTCCCAGTGCGGCTCCTTCCCATCGGGTCCGAGTGTAGGGTGGACTAATATTAACGGCAATCCCTGGGGAGTGGGAAGTCCTGGCGAGTCGAATATATCTCAAACATCTTTGGGGTGTGCGTAAAGGGGAAAATCAGCCACCACGAACAGCCGAGCCTACACAGATAAATATATATATATATATAATTGGCAGTGTAAATAGCCAATACCCAAAGTCGGCCAGAGTCGGAGATTATCCACCCATTCTGAGACAATAATCTGACTACCAAACCGCCAAGCCCGGATTGCCAATGACTAAGACCTTTTGGATTATAGCCAGGGATTGCCGCAAGGGAAGCAGCCGGAGGCTTAGAACATGGGCATTCTACTGCCATTGATGGTAGTCAGTCAGGGTCAGCCGCTTTACGCTCAGAAACAGAGGCGTTTTTTGACTGAACAATATCCGCGGCCCACAATAGCTGTGGGGTACGCTAATTATGGTAATGGTAATGGCGACGCGCAGGCCCCTGCTTCGTGGATGAAGCGGAGGAAGGATCAGCCTGTCCACGAGGCCGACTATTATCTCTTCATTCGGAAAACGGAATCTCCGAGTCATAGGGCCATGGACTATTCATCCACCAGACTGAATCGGTGCAAGATCAAATCTGTGGTCGGATAATCCAAGGGCTCTTTGGAGTAATTTATATCATTTATCGGCAAGCGTCATTACACCATTATCTGGCAAATGGCCTGAATATCCCTGTCCCTCAGTGGTGCAGAAATATGTAATCTAGCCTTCTATATTGGCATCTAGACCATGAAACACCTTGTGCCCCCTCTCCTCTCACCATTCCTTCAATTTCATTGGATTTGCATTACTGATGTCCCAAAAGGAGACATGCTTTCCCGTAGTTTAGCGCATGCCCTATCCACCTCTTGCAGATGTTTCAAGCCTGGACACTGCCGGTAAGTTAAACCACACCATGTACTATCGAAGTCATTGCATACTGCCTTAATATTCTGTAGGATGGATGTCTGGCTGGTCTTGGCGTTGACCCCCCTTTGCTGTATAACTTTAGGAATAACAACCAGTCAGGTGGACCAGGGTCCCCTTGTGCCTACTAGGAGTATATTTAGGGAGGGAAGATTTGTACTAATCATTCACTTTGCGACCAAGAATAGATACATAGGGCCACAGCCCGCTGACATCATTAGCTACCACTTTTATTTCAGGAGATGGGCTAACTCATGTCTTTTATGTGTTACCCAGTGGAAACAAAGGCGTTCCCACAGTCCGAGTGGAAAGGGCCGAGAATATAACCCAAAGGAGAATATCCCCCGAACTCAGAGAATATGACCAATAACGGCTGCGGACCCCTCGCCTAAGGACAGGCTGACCATTAGCAAATGTGACCTATAATTAAATCGCAACATTCCCGATTTACGGAGTAGTACTGCCCCCGTCCCAATTGGTTCTTTTATCTGGTGTCGAGGGGGCTGCGTGTCCATCTTTTTAAGCGTACGGCAGTTGATATTATACGCGGACTAGAGGCTGACAAACAGCTCCCGTTGGGGATCTCCCCCTCGAGTATCTACTGCATGGATGATTTCATTTGCATTTCCCTCCCCTGAACCTTGGGGTATCCAATGTAACTACTTCCTCAATGAATAGCAGAAAGGCGCTACTTCTTCAGCTTACCCTCTACCATTCAGCTTTAATACGACAATCCAGGTGCCTTTTATTTAATTAAAGAAACATAAACAAAAGTCGACTGTTTTAGTCCAATACCTGCAGTGCCTTGGGTATATACGGTCAGTTAGCTTCCCCTAGCCTCTAGAGGCTGGTCGCCCTAGCTGTCGATGGACCTGAAGGCGGAATTTGTGGGTGGGCCAGTGCGTTCTTTTAAATAGCTTAAAAAATCCCCCGTGTCTAGCTGCACGGAATAGACGTACTAAATGGTTGGATTGGACCCACCTTATTTTTGTTTAAATCGCAGTTATTTTTTAATACGTATCAACTCCCATCCACGCAGCCCCAATCCTTCTAAGGTAGCGGCGTCTATGAAGTTAGGATGGAAGGACTGAGTTATTGGCCGCCGGGTTTTTGACCATTATATGTTTGGATATGAGCAGAAGCAACATGGGTGAGCGAAACCATAGCCTCGATTAAACGGTATGCCGTTAATAAGCACGCATTGTTGGAAAGGTATCCAAAAATCTGTAAACCCCGCAACGACGAGCCAGCTACTTCGCACTTGAGCTGCTTCTAGTCACCAAGTTCCGCCATTCCAGACAGGCAACCGGGCGACCAAGGAAATTTAACTTACATAGACTATGCGTGTATTACCTAGCGTCATGACGTGCGTGATGGCTATATAAGGTCAATTTAGCCAGAAGCTTTGGCCTGGAATTTTCCTTCGGGGTTTCTACAATCGTATTTGGACCAAGCCGTCCGACTTGAACCAACGCTTTAGAAGAGGGGGTGGGCGGTTCCAATCCTTAATAATCATCCCTTCACCAAAACCACCTGGCATTGGTTTGCGTGGTATTTTTAGCCACCGTAACAATATTGCACTATCCCCAAGCGTATCCCATAAAACGACACCAGTATGAAACCATCAAACTAGTCAAACCTGTTGGGCCAGAATTTCCGAAGCCCATACGCTTCCGGCGGAAATCACTCGGCGAAGCAGGCCAACCGGCGGTGCGAGTCATTCGCAAATAACTCGTTCCTAACCAGCTTAGGGCCGCTGGCCGATCGCCAGTGGACCGGAGTTCAGAGCAGTTTAGTGCACCATTTTGCTTTAAGACATAATCCTTGAGTTCGTGGATGATCCTCAACCTCCATAGAAACAGAGGGCGATGAATAAAAGACTCCCATAAAGAACCATCCACCCCCCTGTATAAAAGGGGATTATTCGCGCTGTTTGACCAATATCGAGTGCCGGTGAAAATGATTCCACAAAAGCGAACATGTTCGCTAAGAGAATTGCAATGGGATATGTGTTTGACAAAGATATGGGAGAAGTTCATCCAAGCTGTATAACGAAAAATCTATTTGATGAGGCAAGTACTACTGGTTGAAAATAAACATCCCACCGATTTTCCCATATACATATTGGTTAAAACCTTACACCACCAAACTGAACTTCACCCATATTATTAAACACAGCCACTATATGGCATAAATGTGGTGGTAAAGTTAGATTGCAGGGCCTGATTTCGAATATAAGCCGAATTCGCCAATGCTAATAACGTTTATTTTCCTGATGATAGTACGGCAGGCTGTAGTAATAAACTCGCCACTTGATTTCCGCATAGGCTTCTATTTCATAGCTGCCGTTAGAATCCCGGCGTTTCAAGCATGGGGCGTCGGGTCGCCCGAATTTCAGCATACCCTATACTGTATTTGTCGTTATGATGCGTGGAAGTTCGTGGCATATAAATATCGGGCTTCATGTCCCCTATACTCATTAAATCACATATCATCCAATGGACTTGACCATTAAATCTTACTTCCATCACCATTCTTGACCGGCTAATTTCGTATATAAACCCCACTCCCTCCTCCGCATCCCAACAACCAACATGCGTCTAACTCTCCTTCCCCTTATGACTCTTGTTGTTCTTGCCCTGACCTTCTCGGGGCAAATCGGCGCCTCGCCTATCCCTCAGCCCATAACCCAACCCGAATCCACCGGATTCGTACAAAAAGTATCGAACGCCGGTAGTAGACTCGCCGGGGCAGCTGCTCATGTCTTTAAGGCGCCGTTTACGGGGACGAAAAATGCTATTAAAACGTTGATCGGTAATAAACGTCAACCAGATTCCTCGACAGCTCCCTCCACAGAAACCCCCTCGGTCCCAGACACCCAGGAATCGTAGCTGGATATCCGGTTGGACAACGACCTTCTCTCCCCCCCCCCCCGAAGGACAAGCAGTTCATGAATATCCTCGCTTGGCTTATAAGCACAAATTCCTCTGTTTAAGTATTCTCTTTCATCAGATATTTAGACATGGTGGCCCATCTGAGTAATAAACTCGGAATTCAAAAACCTAAACCGCTTGGCAAAATAGTTTAGTTAAAATCGACGGGGTAAATGGTGCGATACATGCCTGGGATGGCTTTATAAGTCTCTTGAGGCAAGGAATATATCGTCGTGTTAGTGTTTAGCCTAACGAGTCTACAGACTCGACCCTAAGATTGCATGGCTAATCAGGGCTAGACCAATGCCATTTTGCCCATCAAAATAGTCGTCTGTCACGCCAGTTGAAGTAGAGCACAGACTTAGTTAATTGGTGACTGTCGTTGGTGAGACAATTGACTCAGATACGCGATACTTACTAACCTTGGGCTTGGCTTCCACAGCACTGTGCTTCCTTATCCAGCCTAGGTTAACAATAGACCATTCTCCTTAACCTGTTTAGCTTCATTTCCTTGTTTTTATATATATTTATATATATATTAGTCAGTACTGCCCCCGACATGTGGTCCTACCTCTTGGTGGCCTCCGCTATAGCGGGTGCTTACGTGTATAACCGCCAGCGTCGCCCAAATGCCAGTCCAACCTCATCCACTCTTTCATCCCCCGTAGCGGCCGATGTACCCGCCAAACTTTCTAAATCGGCCGCCAAGCGTGCCCGCAAGAAGAAACGGAACCAAAAAGAGGGTCCAGCATCGCCAGAGCCAGTCACGGAAACCGGCTCCACCGGCAAGCCATCGTCGTCGTCATCGCCACCACCACCACCATCTTCCTGCCCCGCAGTGCCCGAACCCAAGTCCAAGCCTAAGCCCCAGTCCCGTATTCCACTAACCCCTACCCCTGTGGCATCTCCCTCCCCGGCTCCGGCTCCAACTTCGACTTCGACATCCAATCAGACCCAAACCTCCAAACCAGGGCCAGTCCGGGGGCCTAAGGGAGCGACAGTGAATCGGTCCACACCCACGGCTAAGAAGTCGCCGGTTGTTCCAGCTGAACCCGAGGCCGGTAAAAATAGCGACAGTAGTAGCAGCAGTGAAGACGACTCGGACACCGAGGCCCCCGTTATGGCTCATCCGTCGGATCGTGAGTCATGGAAAAGCGGCAAAACATTCGGCATTCTTCGAGTAGTGTCTAAATCTTCCCCTGCGCCTAAACGTAAGTTGAATTGTTATATATTTTTCTATGTGTTTCATATTCAAAGCCGCTAGACCTCCGAATAGCTGACTGGTCAATTGAATATATATCCAAAGGTACTCGAAAGCCCGATCCAGCGCTGAATTCACTCATCAATACCCTATCTTCCCCTCTGGATGGCATGCTGGGTCCTACTCCTGATATTTAATGTATTTTGAACAGGTCGTCCCCCGCCCTCCTCGTCCACCCCGTACACCGCCACCTACAGCGACGCCCCGGCTCGCTTAACCAAGAACCAGAAGGTAACCCAGAAACGCCGGGAATTGAGACAGCAGGATAAGCAGGCTCGGGACACTCTCCAGGAGGCCCGACTTCGTCAGCACCGCCGGGAGCGAATGGAACACGAAATCCGACAGGCGAAGAAAAAGGAGAAAGGTCCATCACCGGTGTATTCGGTGAACTACGGCGCCATGGGCCCTACGGTAGTGCCTACTGCATCGAAACCACCAACCCAGGCCAAACGTTCCCAGTCAAAAGGGCAGCCCCAATTGATCTGGGACGATTAGTCCGACAATTGGCGAGCATCTGCCTGTGCCCCTCCCCCTATACTACCAACTTGGTATTGGTAGGAAGTATTTCAGCTGCACTGGGCTCTCGAGATTAAGCAGTCTAGGTAGGGGGGTACTGTAGGCGGACTTTGTTAGCTAAACACTGAAATCCAAAAAAAAAAAGTAGTGCCGATACCACCTCTCATGTACAAACCAATGAAAATGAAAATGGATATATTTCGATTTATATTTGATGTTCAGAAAAATAAGAGACCCGGGTAGGAGAAGAAACGAGGCGTAATGAATATGTAAACCAACCTCCAATAGGTTGGGAGGGGGAGGAAATGGGATACGAGGAATGCTGTGTTGATGGTTGTCTATTCAATTGTTTATATCGTGACCCATCGCCGGGCGTTAATGGCAAAGGGATCCAGCGAGTGGTCTTAGCAGTCTTCATCATTCCAAATGGGCTGGAATTTTCGGGTTGAACGCGATAATACCCCATTAAGGTAATAAGAGATATAACATAGTTGTGCAAAAATTAACTATTAGTTCCAGTGATTCATAGCATAGTATTTACAAACACAAATCCACCCAAGGGACCTAGTATCCTTGCGTCCAAACAAAAGGATATAAAATTAAATCAGTTAACTTACATCGTAGCGGGCATGCCAGGGGCGCCTGGTCATCCACAATTGCGGTATGTAACTGATCATTGAACCGATAAGTCACCCGCAGCTGCTTAGTTTCACCGAAACAAGGATCGTAAAAGCCCACCAAATCGGCCTTGGACGTACCCCCGTGGATAAGCAGTCGGGAGTCGGTTACCAAATATTGTACCGGGATGGTGACATCAATGACCCGGGGACTATTCTTAGAGGAGTCCGTTCCCCGCTGATCATCGACGTTGGCGGTCGATGGAACGAACATACCGAGGGGAATGGACGCTAGGGACTGGCGGAGGGTCGAAGAAATGGTTGAGCCCGCGTGCAAGGAGGACGAAGAGGAGGAGGCGGCGGCAGCAATGGGACCACCCCTCCCATGGGTTTTAGATCCGTTTAAGGGGCGACCAAAGTGGCCGTAATAGGCCTCCACGATCACCAGACCGTGACTCTGGGTCTCGGCGGCCATCTTTTTGGCAGATAGGGGACGCAAAATCTCCCAGGTCGATTCGGCCTCCCGCCGACGGGTCAGTAAAGTGTCCCGGAATTCGTCGCGGAGCACGTCGACCTGGTCCCGAATTTGGCGCCGCCGCCGGGGTTTGACGACCCACTGGTGGAGGGCCACGGAGGTGACCATGGGCACCGCGAGGGCTAGGACTAGGGTGCGCAACGATGGGGAGTGGGTAAGGATGACGGGGACCCGTACGGTCTGGCCCAGCCGGCTGAACTGGAGCTGCAGGATGATACCCATGGGAAACCCGAAACTTAAGCGCCACCCCAGGCGGGAATGGGCGGTGACACGATTTTCGGTCCCCAGCGCACAATAAAGGCCCGACTGGTTGGATAGGGACACGATACCGGTTAAATCGACCCCTGGCTGCAAATTACGGCGGTAATTGCCCGCCAGGTAGGACTCGGCTAGTCCGGCCTGGACATCCACGGAGGTATTGGTCTTTCGGGTATTATGTACGAAACAGAGCGAGGTGGAAGCCTTGGGGAATAGCCACAAACCGTTGCCGGATACGGGGGCCGGGGACCGCCGGGTGCCTCCCCCCAGTCCGGGATGCCGGCCCCAGCTTCCGATGGACCACGTACCCGTTTTGAAGGTAGCCATCATGGTGACGCGATTCGACAGGACCCGGCCGACGGTAAAACTGGCGGGGGGAGGTCGATTCGGACGGCTCATGGTGGTTTTCCAGTTCATGAACGCCTGTTGCCCCATTTGGTACTGCCCCTGGAAACTGATTTGGCGGGGCTGGGTGAGAGTTACTCCATACTGGGTAAACAGATTACTGCTCTGGTGGTGCTTCAGCACCATCTTGATCGTATCGGCCCGCATCGCTTGGCCGCCGGCGGTGATGCTACCCACCAGGGAGGCCGACAGCTGGTCCGTCAAGGGAACATCAAAGCCGTGCTGTACCTTGACGCTTTCGGATTGGGCCTGGTCCAGACATTGCCAAACCGACCGAATTGGACGGGTTAGGGCTGAGGCGGTCTGGGCGAGAGTAAAGGAGCCCTGGTTAGTCACCAGGCGAACGGGGCCTTCTTCCTCCTGCTCTTCTTTAGGGGGCTGAGCCAGGGGATCGGAGAACAATTCATCCTTCGGCCGATAATTTAAAACGGGCACTGCGTTTACCTGAATTTCAATTTCACCGGTTGATTTGATCAAGTGGCGTAGGGTTTCCTGGCGTTGCTGTAGAATCCGGCGTTCCATTTCCCGGCGCAATTCGTCGCGAGTCTTGAATCGTTGGCCGACTACACCCGCGCCCAACAAGGTATCCTTTTCTTGTTCGGTGACCTGAGTGTCTTTGGTCAGGAATAGACCACCTTCGCCCAGTTCATCGTAGACCAGGCGTCGTTGGGGGTCCGAGAGCACTGTGGTGTATCGTACGTCGCCCGATGGATAGTAAATAATAGGAAAATAAGTAGATGACGGCCGCGGGGTTACTATTACGTAGGACATAACAATGAGCCGTTACAGCCACCGGATAGGTAAATCCCAAATCAACCAAAGTAGTGTAAAATAGCAGGGTCTTGTAAAGTCTGGGATTTTTTCTTTCTGGAATAACTTACCCTCGTAGGCCAGATGGATTTTCTCGAATTGGTGTCGGGCAATATGGCTTGCCTCAGGGGAATTCTGCCGGTCGGGGTGAAACAGCAGGCATTGGCGCCGGTAACTATCGCGAATCTGTTCGAGTGAGGCATCGGTAGGCACGTTGAGTAGGGCGTAGTAGCTACCACCGGTGTGAAGTTCCTTTTCTAGGCGGGCGTACACGGTATCTTGGTTCGTGGGGTCTTCGGGTTCGAGCAATTTTCTAGTGTTGGTGTAGTCCAGGAAGAGCAGGAATAAGTAAAGAGTGTGGATTAGAATTACGGGATATACGAGCATAAAACAATATACGAAATGGTCGATGGAGGAGGGGAGGGGGCTGAACGACTCATGGCAACGGCATTGCCGGTTGCTTAATGCGGCCCTGGACTAGGTAAGCAATGGGCTGGGAGGAGGTGCGCCTAAGGAAAACTCCCTACATGACGTTCCCCAGCTCAGGAACTAGCTTAGAGATGGGTAGTACAACTCACCCACCCCCTCCACTTTCCTACCGTTTTCTGGTAGCAATTGAGAAATAGTCTTACTCAGTCCATTCGTCTGGCAGATCCTGGGTCGATCCGGTGGACTGGCGGGAATTGAACTGAGCGGCTGAGCCCTGCGTATCCAGGGGTGAGTCGTTTGACATGCTGGGCCAATGTATCGAGAGGAGAAAGTGGGGGTGCTAAGAACCGAACTAATAAAATGGAAAACGGATGGAATGGGAGGAACTGGAGGCAAGACAATGGGAAGAGCTATACGATGAAGCAATGGGAGGGTGAAGTTAACCTCGGCACATAGTAGGGCACCCTGGAGAGTTGCAGAGGTGTGGTGGAATACACATCGCCATCTCGTTGTTTAGCAGGGGTGGGTACCAATAGGAGGTTAGTTACCGTGTGGGCTTTGGGCCTAACTTCCCATCACTATTTACAGGATGTCCCCGACTATAATAGACCTATTCCTCAGACTGCATAACAATGCTATAATTAATCACGAGCCCTATGAATTCAGCCACTTGTAATAATCGATCAACCCTGCAATCTCAAGTACAGAATCAATGGTAAGGCAAGTCAGCCCAATATATGATAAATACTCCGGCATGGCACTGCTCGACATGCCTTGGTTTATTAGCGGGGTGGCTAAATACAATGGGAATTACGGCGACAGGGGTAATATGGTTGGTTAGGAATGAAAAAACAGTTGAACTACAATGGAAGATTGGAACGGTTCGCCTGGGTAATTTACGATGTACTGGCATTGAGATGGAGGCGTGTGGCCCTCAAAGGGCTACAAGATAACAGTCTAGTAGAAGAGGGGAAATAAATATATGAGGGATATAAGAGAAGTGGTGTACAATTCCTCAAGGCAAGTCGGACTAAACAAGAAGCGAATATGCTGGTTGGTCCCATTGCCTGGGAATACACACAAAGGGTATCTCCCTCTATTTCCGGAACCACCACGGAAGGAAAACAAAATAGAAACAGATGACATCCCGAAGATTCATGCCACACTATTCAACCTTGAGTAGGTACTTCATACGTTCGTAAACGTAAAAGGCAACGGCCGACATGGGTGCTACTTTAATGTATCCGATGCTAAGTCCGACGTAGAAACCGCGAATTCCCTTGGTGGCCATAATTTCGCCTATGATTTGCATGGGTTTAGGCTTAGACCCGGGATTACGGACGCCCGCTACCTGTATCCACCGCCGGGTTACTTCAAACGGGTAGGAAATGGTTTGGCCGATGATACCCGCCGTACCACCTATGAGTAGCTCGGACCACCAGTTCAACCGGGGTCCCCGTTTCCGCTTCTTCTTGCTGTTGGAAGAGGCGCCGGCATTCGCTAGATCTTGGGGGCGTTTGATCACGGTCAATTCGGGAAACCGCTTCACACACGCTTGGTAAAGGGATTCGTAGGTGTAGAAGGAGACCCCCGCGTAGGGCATCATACCCATAATGGTGAACCCAAACCCACTGTAGAAATTGCGAATAGGGTGCCGGAACAGCGTAGACTTGTATCCGGACTCGCCGTAGATGGCACGCAGTGTCTTTAAAACCTTATTGCGGACCCCCTGGGTCGTATCGTAGGCCATACGGACTCGGATGAGCTCCAAGGGGTAGGTGACGATAACTGAGGAGACACCCGCCAGCGACCCGGCCAAGGCGGTTCGTATGTCCGTTTCATGGGAGGCCGTTGGCATTAAAATCTAGTAAAGGTGGGGCGGAAGGGTATTAGCAGGTACGGGAAATGAGCGGGGTGAGTGACGATTGACGTACATACTAATTAGGCCGAATAGTAGCTGTGCGAACACCCTTGCCTAACTATGCCGATAGTATCCCTAATCAAGGATAAATACTAAATGTTAAATAGCCCCTCCGAAACTCGGCACTTACCAGTCGAATCTGCTCGTAGGCCATGAATTTAATAGCCGCGTAGGGGAAAATCCGCAGCAGGGACATGGAGTGCCCCCGGTACAAACCCGACACGCCCTGAGTAGCCACAATTTCCCGGCCGGCACGTACTACGCCAGTCATAGAACCGGCATATTTCTGGAACTGGGGCTGGTTGGCCTGAAATAGGATTTTGACCCGGTCCAATGGAGCAACCACGGTTTTCCCTTCAGGGCGGTTCAAGTGTGCCGGCATTTAGAGCATTATAACCAAAAGAAAAGAGAGAATCAACTGCGGGTTAGTTTGCGAGCAGAGGGGGCACATTGGGACCGCCAGGCTAAGTCCCTGCCCGGACCCAGGGGAGAGGAGAAGAGGGTCTGACCAATCCGCCCTAAGGAATGCTCTCATTGACAATTCAGCCAGGAGGGTGAACCTACATGGAGGAACTACACAATGGTCCTTACGGAGGGTGGAGTACTTACCGGCACAACCGGCGACACCGCCAGCAATGAAAGTCTTTAAAGCATAAAGCCGGTGTTCTCTATGCTCCTCAGACGTGGCCTTGACCGCCTGTGAATCCACCATGAAAACCCGAAATAGGATGCGGGCAAGCAGAAGCTAAGAAGAAAAGGGATAAGTTGAGGCACCGAGGTAGCGGATGGCTGGGCAGGACCTAAGTAGCAGGCTAATTAGAAGGAAGGAGAGGGGGAGGCCCTGGCCAGTGGGATGTCTCAAAGGGCCGAGAGAATGGGGCGAACGGGAGAAAAAGGCTGAAGCTAAAAGACGGAGCTATAAAAGATAGAGATATAAATAACCAAATAGTATTAGAAACAGTGGATAACTAACGAGAAACAACGGGGGAAACAATGGTGGTCGGTTTAGTACGAAGAGAACAGCATTAAATGGGTGAGGCTGGCACCTGACAGTAGTATGCGTAATATATATTATATATACCATTCCGCCTCACTTCGATTGTGCGGCTTTGGGCAATGCAAGTCACTGAATGTGGCCAATATATCTAGCCTTTATTACGAACCCTCTCTTCTAAATCCATTCAACAACCACTTTCAACCAAGCGCAGAGAGAGAACAAACAACTCGTGGTATCTATCAGGCTGCCAACACTAGAGCGATTTAGCACATCACATGCCCTTTTGTAATACGAACCACTCTCTGTGACGCTGCTGAGTTTCCTCCAATAAAAGATAACCACCCCACCTGACTAATTTGGGGTGTGCCTATTTACTTTACCCCATCATTACCAATCCTATACTATACCGGCGGTTGTCCTGTGACCCCCCCACGGCCTAGTCTATTCCCCGTATAATTCATAGCATCAGCCAATACCCCCGCGGTCCGAAGGATCATGTCCAGTTAATTTACCCCACTGTAATATAGCTGCGAAGGAATAAAGGGGGAGATATCAAGGGAACCATAAATAAAAAGCTCTTTATGCATGGATGAATAGCAAATAATTAAATCGATAAACGGCATCGAAATGCACCACCCCGGAAAGGACGTTTCGAGATTGATTAGGCGTCGCCGAATCGCTGCGCCTAAAACGGGCACCCGATCGACGTTGCCTGACGAACCGGTTAGGTGACAATGGCCTAACTAGTAAAAAATAAAATCGGTCCAAGGAGGGGGAAACCCAGGTTTAACCCCAATTCCTCGACTTTAAATTAGGGCCGCGCGGCTGACGGATGATGAACGCGTCTTCGGGATAACGAGCTCAATCGTCGTCGTCGCTGGAGGATGTTTCCCCATCATCGCTGGTGTCACTACTATCCGCGGCGTTCGAGCCCGGAGCGGTCGCTTGGACCGACTTGGGACGGGGCTGGCACTTGGAGACCGCCGCCCCGCCCGGTACACGGCGGTAGCTGGGCGCCGAACCGGAGTGGCCTTCGGCACAGCTACGCCGGCTAAACGGAAGAATGGGCTTCCCCTTGATGTACAATTCTAGCGTCTGGATGATGGAGTCGGTGGGTAGAAGCGAGTTGAGTTCCCCCAGACTGGCCCCGGCCCCGGGCGCCGGCTGCTTTTCTTCAATCGGAAGGGCCATGTATCCGCCGGACAGGAGGGCTTGGAGCGAGAGGAACATGATAAGGGACTTCATACTAAAACAGTTATAATAAGTCATTTCGTCGGGAAGTGCAACACAGCGGAGGAGGAGGAATGGGAAGAAAGAGGAAATCAATATGACGAGGGAGAAGCGGTGCAGGGCGTTACGGGCATTACAAGCAGAAGTAAGTGGAGATGCTTACGGCTAAGAGGGCGATAAACAGACTAACCCGGTCATTAGAGGGTGTAAATAAGGAACGGCATTTAGAAATCCGATTCCCGGATGCCCAGCCGGAACCTTATATAGGACTGCTTATGAATATGGCGATGACTCTCCCTTGGATCGACTAATTCAATTGCGTACGAATACTACAATTCACCCCCACTGCTTCTCTCTCCTGTCGACCACTTCTACTGCACCGACATGCCAACACCCAGTCATCACCAATCCACATGCGCGAGAGTGCGAGTGTGTGCGCGTACATGAGTGTGGTAAAACTGCTCCTGTTGCTGTGCGTGAAAAGTACTTTCCATCTCGAATCGGTAGGTTGAGCTTTTAACTGTTCCAGGAGAGCGGAGTTCCTCAGCAAAACGGATGGTGGTTTTAGTCGCCTCCGTCTCTTATAAACTGAGGGAACCGCTACTATTAACGGCAAGTATGCACCTCTCCCCCCTGCCCCACACCTAACTATCGTACCTACCGCAGGAGAAATATGAGAGTGGTGTGCTAAGCGATACTGTGGCGATAATACACGAGGCCTGCACTTAGATTTCAGGAGCTGAGCCGAAGTTGTTCCCTGGTTCACCGCCACCGTTAGAATTGAAAAATGCCGCTATCAGACCAATTTGTCGGGTGTATCTATGATTTGGTCGGTGGGGAAAAGGACTAGGGCAAACTAAAGCCCCGTTCAGTCAAGTATACCAAGAGAGAAAGTCTGGGGGGGGGTGGGACAGTATCCAAGTGGGTATGAGCCAGATATACATTCATTCAACGAATTGGCCTAGCTCGAACTACACGGCGGACCATGACTAGGACCAGAGTAAAAGGAAGACTTCCAGTTTATTGAGTCCAGCTAACGAGTAGAATATATACAAATATATAACCATAAATAGATCCTAAAATTCAAAACTATAAGTAAAAACTAACCCAATAGCCCACTCACGGGGCTACATACTCCATCACAATCAAAGAAAAAAAAACTAAACTAATCGAGTAGGCCAGCTCGATTCGAAGCAATATAGTCAGGCCGTCGAGGCATCGTAAAACTAGCAGAAGAAGTCTTCCTGAAAGAGCGTATGTAATGGTATCGAGACTAGCATGCGTATTTAAAAATACCAATGCCTCTGATACGACAAACGTAATGGTCTGCTGAACTATTCGAACGTTTCTCTTTCAATGTTTGCTGTATGTTACCCAAAATAGACCAGGCTGGCAATGCTAATTAGATTTCGCGCGTCATCGTAAACTTACGCCGGAAAAGTCCACGGCGCGCCAATGGCACAGTGTCGCGGACGTTCTCTTCATCGGTATCGGTGTCGGACGAGCTGGTGTCAGTTTCGCCCTCCCGGTTGAGCCAGGGGCTGCGCTTCTGGAGTCGAAGCCCGCGGCGCACTAAGCCTGCACTGGATTGTTCGACGGGGTAGCGGACGTTTTCTTCGTCAGTGTCGGTGTCGGACGAGCTAGTGTCAGTTTCGCCCTCCCGGTTGAGCCAAGGGCTGCGCTTCTGGAGTCGAAGCCCGCGGCGCACTAAGCCTGCACTGGATTGTTCGACGGGGTAGCGGACGTT
>JANBQC010000095.1:20735-39953 GCA_027576995.1 Dimargaris cristalligena
CTTCTGGAGTCGAAGCCCGCGGCGCACTAAGCCTGCACTGGATTGTTCGACGGGGTAGCGGACGTTCTCTTCGTCAGTATCGGTGTCGGACGAGCTAGTGTCAGTTTCGCCCTCCCGGTTGAACCAAGGGCTGCGCTTCTGGAGTCGAAGCCCGCGGCGCACTAAGCCTGCACTGGATTGTTCGACGGGGTAGCGGACGTTTTCTTCGTCAGTGTCGGTGTCGGACGAGCTAGTGTCAGTTTCGCCCTCCCGGTTGAACCAGGGGCTGCGCTTCTGGAGCTGAATGGAAGGGGTGGACGCGGCTAAGGTTGACGAAGAGGGTCCACCAAGGTCCCGACGATGTAGAGGTACCATTCCACCAGTGGCCTGAGCGGGCGACGGGCTGGCCAAATAGCCGGGCAAAACGGTCTGGAGGGCAACGTAAGCGAGGAGGATCTTCATGATGATAAAAGTAAGGTGGTTTTTTGGGCTGGGGTCGGGGGGTTAAGTAAAAACAGGGTTTTAAAAAAGTAAAACGGTAAATAATTTAGTGGCAGTGGGCTAGATACGGTAGAGTAAGACGAGTTAAAAAGTAATATCTATAAAAATTAACCTATATACACAGACCGGCAGGTCTCGAAAAATCTATAAAACTGGATAGTCAAAATTCAAAATGAAAGCCGCCAGTATATATATTATTTTTTAGGCTGGATCAATCTAAAAAAGAATAGACAAAACTATATGTAAATCACAAGTAGAATTAATGGTCAAAACGAATAATAGGGCGAAACGTTTTCAAAAACCAAATGCTGGTGATATAAATAAGTGGCGGTTGACTTCCAATTAATAAACTGGTGTTAGACTGGGTGAATATCGGCTGTGGTAAGGTTGATTTTGAATAGCAGAAGAGGGGAGCGGGGGACCATTTATATATGTTCATTTTTCGGGGCATAGGGCGGGAATGGTTCCTGTTGAGTGGTTGGGTTTTCGGGAAGGTACCAAAGTGGCCGACGCCGCACCTAAAAATTAGCGCAGGAACTAAAACTATGCAAATCGAAGGAACGCCCCTTTTGGTTAAACTAAACAAAGGGAGGCGGGATCGGGTAATATTCTCCACCGAAGGCATCGAAAGAAGCCAAAGCAAGGAGGTGGGGATAGTGTGGGCCTATGGCTAGCCGGCTCGGAACTCCTCGACCTTTCCCTAAATTATCCCCCTCTCCCCACTTACAGAGATCCTTGGGCTCTTCTTTCTCCACCTTCTCTTTCCCTGTACCCTCAAATCTAAGGCGACACCAGTCAATTGGGTCAGCCCAAGGATATGCGAATAAAGTACTCCTGTTCTGTGCCACGGATCTCATCAATATCTAATTGGCGAGTATAGCAGAGGGGACGGGAAGGTAGGAGATCGAATACAGCGGAGTTTGGCTTAAACCATTTGCCAGAATAGAGCTGGAGGAAGGGAAAAGGGCTGCTAAGCATTGGATGTTCGCTGGCCTCATTGAGGGCCTCGAGCTATTTTTGGGGGCCGTACCCGCCTATTGGATGGGTGGGGAGGGATGAAAGAGGGATCGGACGAAAAGGCTAAAGACCCTTCGTTGGGCATATGATTCCCAGATCCTTTGTCCTCTGAAACGGGGGTTCCCGAAATATATATATATATATATCAGAGCCCGGGTCCATTGAGTGGTCCAAAATTCCGCCTATAAGTCCATGGTGTGGCCCTCGCGGTTAGTATGGCCGCGGCTCATACCTTGGTGTAACTTTTACTGCGAAACCGGATATAAATGTATAGGGCTAAGCATGGGCCATTACACTAATGTACTATTTTATTCGAGCTGAAAGAGAGGGAGAGGGAGGCGTCATGACTAATTGGAACTACTCTGCATTTTTCCGAACCCCGCCATGGAAGCCGAAGGTGGGTTTCCGATATCCCTCCTTCCACCTCCTCTGCCCCCCTCCTGACCACTCTAAGCTTGGATATTTGACCGAAGGCTTACAGTCCGAATCTTCTCGGATCTTATATTACATCAGTGAGATATAAAGCAAGGGCAATAGTTGAAAAGCCTGAGCCCATCCTCGATAATAATTACAATGGCACTGCCCAATCTATCCGTAACTTCCGAAAACCAAGGATTATATTAGTCAGTGGGGGTTTATACAGACACACACACAGGCCACGTACTTATCGCCAATTACATTAGCCAGTTTCAACCTACTCCTTCAATAAAAAATATAAAGTCCCCAGCTATACCACCCAAGGCGTGGTGTCGGCGTCCCCCTCGATCAATAGGGCAGAGAGGGGTAAAAGGTCTATAATTATTAGCCCCAAAACAATTGCTTTATTCAAATCCCATTTTTTTTAAGAAAATAATGGACCACGAGAGTGTGAAGGGGGGGGGGTGGTTACTTCCTCGCCCAACCTACAACGACTGTCCAGCCATAATCGCTTGGTAGGCCTTTTGGTCCTGTTGCATTCGACACATGACTTGATACCGGCGCCCATGGATAGTTCGTTCCCGGTCCGTTAGACAGGGCAGGACCACCCGGCCGGGTGGGGGGCGCATATGTCGCATAGCGGTAAGCAAGAACTGCGGGTCCGTGCCGGGAGTTGGGAGGGGGGGTATCGGGAATTTGACATTAGGAGGGGATCGTCGGGCCCCGGACTGCTCGTTCAGTGGACAGGTAGGAGGGGCTGGTGACTTGGCATCCACTGTTATTGTCGCTGTCGCTACCGTTGTTTCCATTGCCTCCGCTGCTAACTCGGCGGCATAGCCACACATGGCCGACCCCAAAACGACTTCGGCCCCTTGGTCCACCTGCGGTACGTAAACCGGCCGACCCGTCACATCGGCGTGTATCTGGACAAAAAGGTCGTTTTGGGCCCACCCACCCGCCATTACTAATTCAGTGATGACATGCCTCGGCTGCTGCCCGAGCGGCAACTCCGCCGCCGAAACATGGGGACCCTCCGCATGATGGGTAGTAAGATTACCCTGCTTAGGCTTAGGTTTGGGTTGGGGCCCGGTGAGACGGTCGATAATCTGGCGGGTGCCGTAAGCCAGGGCCATACAGGCCGCCAGATACACCTTGACTAGGGCGAGGGGATTACCGTGATCGTTAGAGGACCCTTCGTCCAGGGCAAGGCCCACGATAGCCCCCCGCAAACTGGCGTCGCTGAGTGGAGAACGATTTCCGTGCCAGTCGGGGAGAAAATGGTACGTTTGGTGGTCAATGAGATCCAAGTACCCCCGATAGGGTTGCTCCAGCTGGGTCACCAGTGTGGGTAACTCTAACCCGGGGCTCTGGTGACGAGGGGAGGAGGAGGAGGGGGTAGCCACCGCCTCCCGAACTAGGGCATTAAGGTAGTCGTAGACGGCTGAAGTAGGTTTAGCGGACTGTAGTTTCCCTCTAGGAGGTACTACACAAGCAGTGCCACGGCCACTTTGTCCGGCAAAAGGATTCCCCGATAGAAGAGCGGACGGGGAGTGGCCTTGCCGTATAGCCTGATACAGCCAAGGGTAAGCCGGGTGCTGGCTTACTAGGTAGTCCACCAAGGCCCCCGTGGCACTCTGCCCCCCCTCCGTGAGCCACAGGCCGGGTACGGCAACGTTGTAGTATGGTCCCCAAATACCCGACACGAAGAGGGGCTGGGGGTGGGCGGCTAAATGGCACGACGAAGTACCGCACGTAATTACTAGGCGGTGGGTCATTTGGTCTACCAGTGCCGTGGTCCCGGAGGAAGCAGCCGCATGGCCATTAGGGGGGTGGCTGTTTTGATTCGGGGTAACGGCTGCATCAGCCGGGTTCATGGTGAGGACCGTCCCAATCCAGCCCGCGTAGGCATCAATGACCGCCGAACCCACTCGGGTTTGGGTGGTCAACCCTAATTCACGAGCTGCTTGGGGGGTCAAATTGCCCACCCAGTCGCCGGCCCGATGGACTAGTTCCGCGGGATCACCACTATGATTATGATTATGAATATCATGATCATCACCACCACCCCATGCCTTTTCGGTATGGACCGTACCGCTGTGGCCACCAATCCGCTTATAGTGGTCAACGGTTAGGTCGGCCAAACCGATATCCCGCAAAAACGCCCCGTCCCAACCCCCTCCACTAGAATCAGCTGGGACGGTCCCGGGGGGCAGATAACCCCATTTACAAATTAGCGAACACGTGGACCGTGCCGGCCGACCGGTACAGCGAAAGGTCAGAAAGTCGGATAGACTAAAAAAGTGCATCGAATCCCAAACGCGTTGGCCGGATTCGGACGGTACGGCTGAGGTTGGAGTTGGGGCTGGGGCTGGGGCTGAGGCGGAGGTCGAATTCAAGTTTGAGTTTGAGTTCGGGGCCTCCGAGTTGGGTGGGTACGACGGCCGGGGCTGGTGGCGTCCGGGGTGATGATGGCCGTGATCACCCCAGAGGCAGTACTCTTTCAGCCACAGAATCTTGGGTAGTTCCATTTCAATGGACATTTGGCCCCCCACATACCGAAATACCCGTTGGGCTCCCACGGATGACCGACTAATACGAGCGGTTTGGTCGGGCGCTCGGTGGTCCATCCATAGGACAACATTAAAAGCATCTCCATCTTCACCAGCATTATCAGCCGCATCATCATCATCATCTTTCGTGGAACCATCGGCCTCTTGACGTAAAGGACACGGTGAGCCGGGGCCTCCTTCTTCCCCGCTCTCGCCCCTTTCCCCCCGTCCTTCATGGTCGTTCATTTCCCCAGTCCCCCCTTCAGCCCCGCAAAGTCGGTGGATACGGGCCCTTAAAGCAGTCTGGGAGACCCCAATAGGCTGCCATTGTTCAGCCGGGGCCTGGGACAGGGTTGGGTAAGTGGTAGTGGTGGTGGTGGTGGTATTATGGGCGGTAGGAGTAGAAGTGGGCGTAGGCGTAGTTGGGGGAGGCTCCGCCAAGACCACTAGAGAACAAGTGGCGTCGAAACCAATCCCGGCGACTTGGGTAACATCAAAAGCAACCCCCTCCGGTGACTGCTGCAGTTGCTGTAACCGGTGGTGGTGCGCTTGGGCGGTTTGGAGACACTGTTGCACACAATGGCAAACCGCTTGCCAGATTTCGGTACTGGATTGGACGCATTGACGCACGCTAACGGCTTCCGAAGAGGTTGAAGAGGAGGAGGAAAGAGTAGAATGAGGGGGACCTCGGAACACGGGGTGCCAGTTGGTACGGGTGGTAATGGCCTGTTTATGAAGGGCCACCATTTGGGCCGAAGAGGAGGCGGGAACGGAAGCTGCGGAACTACTACTACTACTACTAGCAGCAGTCCCTTGCGAGCAGGTCGAAGACGCCGTTTCGTCTCTTTCCACCGGGGATGGTGGAGGGGCTAGGGCAAAGAGACCCGCTCGAACGGAACCGGTACCGACATCCACTCCCACATAGTAGCGCATACGGGAAGGCATAATGGAAACAGTAGAATAAAACCCGTGGCAGTTTTGAGGGCAATACGGAAAAAGCAGACGAAGGTCGGGAAGGATACCTCTACCAGCTGAGCTGGGCTGGCCTTCTTTCAACGAGGGGGTTCAGATAAAATTCGGACTGCTGGAACTCGCTGGGTGGGAGGAGCCAACTGGCATGCTGATAATATATAAGGCCTATTATCATTTTACGAACGGGCTTTATGACGTTATCCTTAGACACATCATCCGTTCCAATATCTGGTGAGCTATTCGCCCACCGTTTCCCCACTTTTCTCAGGAAACAACGATTAACGTGAATAAGCAGAGAATATAGCACCTATCACACAACCGTATCTCGATACAGAAGTGTTCAATTAAATATCATATTTAGAATGAGCCAACTATTATAGCATCTTGTCCCCCCTTCCCATTCTACGCTTGGTAATGCTCAAGAATCGGTCGTCCAAATTTACAACATACATACATTTAATGATTCGTTCACACCGTTAAGTAGTTGTTTTGATTTTTGGAACCATTGATTTTTCATACTCAATGTCCGAAACATATACATATTAGCTATAGGCACTAACTAAACCAATTGCCATTCTCTAGGATAATCAATTCTGACCCTACGTGCATCTTTGCCACCCGCTCGATTCGGAAAATATCAGCGTACAAATGGGTAGATTCAATTAGGATTCGGGTGTCAAAACGAGTCAGGAAATTAACCGAGGGGGAACTCCCCCCCCTATATCTATTCATCTATGACACCAGCTCAGTCCAGAGAAGGGGAAGGAACACTTTGCAGCCCATCCATAGCACCGACGCGGCCCGACCGAGATTACAAACGAAGGCCACGGGCCCGGCGGAGGATAAGAGGAAGCAGAGCATGCCATAAAGAACCACCGCGAAAAAGTGGTACATGAGCAGAAGTGGGCTGGTGAAGACCCCGCCCAACAGGCCCATTGGGGTGGTAATACAAGTACCGCCCAGTTGGAAATAGTCAAAGCACGCCTGGCGAAGCACCTTGAGATCGGGGTCTGGTGGGCATTTGTGGAATGGCGAGACGGTAGTATGTGAATGTACAATAGGTGATATAGCCCGGCACAGTGGGGAAAGTTAGAACGGGTAGGTATGTTTCTGTTTACACATATCACATTAAAATTAAAGGCCATCCATTAACAACAAAGGAGTGACCGATTTGATTACAAAATAGTAGGGCTTACCGTCCTCAGCCGAAAATAGAGCATAGAGAGCCTGGGCCAGAATGTTAATGGCCGAAGCGCGGCTCTTGCGCACCCAATGGAAACTTGAGAGCTGGGCCAGAACCAAATGAGTATCGTAGAATGACTCCACAGTATCCTTGGAGAGAAGGTTGCGCAAGTGAACCACGTCCCAGAGGGCCACCGTCATACCGCCTACGGGCATCATCGAAAAGTAAAAGGTACCGGTCGAAACAAAATAAAAGACGGGTTAATAAAGGTCAGGGCATTCAGTAGAATCGACGAATAGACTGAGTGGCAGGGAATTGGGAAAATGGCAAAAAATTTAGCACAAGTGACTGAACCTACCTCCAGTAAGGGGATGCCGCATATTGAGGGAGTCGCCCACGTAAATAAGGCCGTCCTGGGTATTCATGGAGGAGGGTAAGAAGCGGTTGGGCATGGACCGCAAGCGCTCGGTTTCGAGGCTTTCCGAGAATTTGGCCTAATCGATTGAATTGGCGGAGGATCGGTGATTCCAAAAAGTAGGTTAGGCGAATTAGCAAATGAAATAGACAATAATTAGGCGGGGGAGCACGGTTTGGTATTTCTTGACAGAATATCTCGACCTACTGGGATCGCCATCTTAAATCAAAAGAAGGGGTATGATTCTTACCTGCAGACTCTCGGGAATGTCAGGAAGCACTTGCTCGCGAATATAGCTCTAAAGAAATTGACATGAGGTTAATTTATATAACAAATGGGGTATATTCAACGATTAATGGTAGCCCCAAGCAAAGGACGATCTTGGGTCATATTATGGGTTGAGCCGTAATATTTTAATAAGTGGGAATACATGGGCACTTGACGTACCTTAATATCACCCGGGAAATTTTGTCGAGCATCATTAGGGACGTCCACCAACACACGGGTCTCGTTAGGATCAATCTAGGATGGAGACAGTAGAGCAAGGCAAATACCAATGGTAAGCATATTAAATATATTCGCCAAGCAAACCGTATTGTGGATCGAATAGATCTCGACCCCATTCCGCGCAGAGGGGCGGTATACGCAATTATTCAATTAGACGATATACCCCATAACATACCTGGTACATGAGAACGGGGGCAATCTTGCTTAAGATAACATGACCATTGTTGGGAGCAATGAGAGGGCAGTCTTTGATAATAAAGCTGTGTCGGAATAATAGTAGGAATCGATCAGGGACCATATAATAGAGGTTTGATAAAGGCAAATAGGGACATGGTAAGCGATACCATCAGGAAGACACGTTGTAGTATAGGGGAAGGGAGCATTGCCAAAGAAGCGGGGGCATCCATGGCAATATAATTCACGCTGGCAAACCCGGTGGTGGAATGGGAATACATAAGAAATGCAAGGTAAGCCGTGTTGGTCAACTTACCCATAGAACTGCGACCGGCCAACGGGCTCCTTGTCGAGATATGATTTACGGAACTTAGAAGCGCCGCCATCGGCCACCACGGTGATGGGAGCAAACGCCTGATGGGAATAAGACAATAATATTACACGGTAGAGTAGATATACATATATATACATATATATTAGTTTTAACTAATTAGTACCACCAGTGCCAAACGACCGCGTAGCGACCCGACCTAAAAACACTTGGGTATATTCTAGACATAACCAAATAATGTACACGGGGTGGGGGGGACTAATAGATCAACATCACAAGAAGTGGCAAAATGGCTAATGAAACTTACCGTAGAGGTGGTGGTGGCGTCGGTGGGAGTATAGGTAATACCAACGACGCGGTCCAGGAGAGGAACCTCGATGAGAGTGTTGACGGATCCTTGAACGATGGTGACACTAACCCGAGTAGCAGGTGTGCAGGGTATTCAGTGGTTATTGTGCATAGTATAGACCCCAGGGAAACTTCCATTAATATCTTATAGAGCTACGCGTGTATACAGTAAGCAGTTCAAGGGAAGAGCTAACATAATGGCCGATAGAAATACTACTAAAACCCCTCGAGGTTCACCCGCTTACCCTTTGACATTATCACAGGCCTTCCGCAGGTTCGACACAAAACGGCCGTGATGGAAAGATTTGCCAACGAACGGTTTGCCGGTGGCCGGGTTCACGGGGTATTTAAGGTTAACAATACTGCCCTTCTGGCAGACAACGTAGCCCCGGGTGGTGATTCCTTCGATATTTTCGATGCAATCTACAGCGGGGGTATATAAAAAACGTAAGGAAATGTAATACAGTTAAACGCGTGAGAATCGGAGGGGCGGGGTGACAATGCCAGATCAAGGATCAGCGCCTTATTAGTTGAGCGACGGTTGGATTTGGGGGAATCGGAGGGAATGGCGAAGAAAATGGAGCACCAAAAGAAGATTGATTGATGGAGATGTGCGCGGATTATCACGATCTCGAGTTGTATAAAAAGAAGCAAGGATTCGTAACGATAGATTGTGGAGCTGAAGGGGGTAAATCAGATGGAAGCCTTACCTTCCAGTCCAAGCTTCTGGAGGGCCTGAATACCACCGGGTTGCATCAGTTCGCCAACGATGCGGTCGGGTTCGGATAGATCACGCTCTGTAAATGACAGTCGAGGGGGGGTAGAGATCATGGAATATACCCAACGTAGTGGTTAGTGGAAAGGAAGTTAAAACCGAAGATTGGACTCAGGAGGGGATGGGATGGGGAGGGAAAGGAGGGGCACAGGTGGATCAAGCAGGGGCGCGGGGGCAATCGGAACTATAATAGCCCAGCGACTATAGTCACTATAGCGGTAAGTCATACTAAGCTATCCTTCCATTCTCTGTCCCTCCGCTTCCGCCTCCTCCTCCTCCCTTGGACATCCTATAGTCACACAGCCGCCTGAACATGGTCAATACGGTACGGACGGGCGCATGTGGAGAGAGAGAGAGAGAGAGGACTTACCCACTAGGAGAACCTTGCGACTGTCCGTTCCGAAGGCGTAGGCCAAGGCAGCACCAGCCACCCCGGCGCCGATAATGATAACGTCGTATTCGCACGAGGGGGGATTGTCGCAGTAGGAGATGTTGGCATCGTGTTCGCAAGGGGACAATGCGACGGTCGCCGGCTCGGTGGTCGACGTGGTAGTAGTAGTCTAGAAGAAAAGGGTAAGGCGCGTTAGGTAAAGGTCGAGTGGGCCCATCGCAGAGCAGCGAGTGTAGAGGTATTAGTAAAGCAGTCGGGCGTAAGTAGCCTGGCAACTTTATAACAACGACCTGGTCTGGGCACGACTTACATTGACCATATTGCGGTAATGGGTATGCGGGGCAGAAGAGCGAGGAAAGGTGACAGAGACGGGTGGAGGAGAAGATAAAGGAGTTCTATTTGGCCAAGGGTGTTAAAAAGGCGGAGGGGAGGGAGAAGGGGGGGTTAGAAAGAAGAAAGGGTCTATACTTTTTTGTGAGGCTAGTTTGCTGGGAAGGACTAGTGAGTTGTTATATAAGGTCGACTGGACATGATGCATACATACATGGGACGGGAGGGGGGGCTTTATATTGTGCACAGTGGAGGTTGCTATAGGAGAAATGAAATATGGTATATATTATTTATTAGTTGGGATATGTTCGTTGTCGTATCGCCCCATCCACACACCACAACATGATGGGCGTAGGCCATTTTGACGGGCAACTCCTTTCTTCCCCGCTTGTCGCTCAACTAGCACCAAAGCCGCGCCCATGTAACGAACGAGCCAATCGCGTGGTCGAAATAGTGGGGTGATGCACTTCCCAATCAATGCGCATATATCCTACTTTCGGCCCGTTTCATAAACCCAGCCTTAGGAAACCCCTTTCATCACATGCCAGTAACTCAAGAAATAACTATTGCCCAGTCAGTCAGTCTTAAAAATATATGGCCCTCTCTCCAAAACGACTAAACTACACCCCTCTTTCGCTATCCGCTGGGCCGTGTTAATATGGGGGAATAATAACCGAATATAAGCATATATGCATATACTCACATACAACAACACCCACAAATTCCGGGATGGCGTGGCTGCTATATAAAAAAGGGCCAGTCTGGCCTGACCCGCGAAAGAAAGACCGACATACACCTGGTCCAATCCCCGGAACTCCTAACTCCGGCCGTAACCGACTGTCCTTCGCTGCCCCACCGGTTCCACCCGGGAAATCCTTCCCTTCCCCTCCATTCCTTAGACCTTCTCCCCATACCTCCTTCATATTACTTGGAAGCCCCCCGTAACTGCGGTGAGATTAACAACCCATGTTTCCTATAAACAAATTGAACTTTCTTCCTTGGGTCTGTGAGCTGCAGTGTTCCTCCCCCTCTAGCGAACCCTTTGGTTGAGCCACTTTAGGCCTCTGGTTTCCTCTGGATGCCAAAGTTATTAATTAACCGAAGGTACCCGGATCCCACCCAATTGGATAACATAGTTAATCCCGGTGGATCGATGTCAACTTGAACTAGCCGCTAGCTATAAAGTATTCCGCGGTACGAAGAATGGCCAAGTAAGAGTTGGTCGGGCCAACCGGGGCCGTGGTTGGCAAACTAAAACACCAATGCATCTCTTCCGCCCCCTTTCCCAAATTCAAGCTAAGTGGTCGTCGGATTATATAGCTCGAACCGAAATAGTCGCCGCCGGGCTATGAAAAATCAATAATAGTGGGAGGAGATATTATTACCTTGATATTTTATCCATATCCAGCCCACCGATTGAGACGGACCGCATATAAAACGAAAGAACTTTGGCGACCCAGGTGTATTAAGCTATTCTCAGCTGTTCTGGCCACAGCAAACAGGAACAGCTGCCTGATCAATTTCCATAAGGGGAAATGGCTGGAAGCTGGACCGAGCAGGTAACACGAACTAATCCGTGCTACTGTCATCAGCCATAACTAATGGATGAAATGCAAAATGGTGTGTGGTGCGTGTTGCCTAAATTGGCAAGGAAAGCCAAGAGAGGCATTGTCCCATTCATTGACCACACCGGTCTTCGTGTTTCGTTGGTTGGGGAGGAATCCAATAGTCGTTTGGTGGCTCCTTCTCCTTTTCCAATGCAGCTCAACGCAGACCGCCTCCCCACCTGAGCAACAACCACATCCTCTTCCCTTTTTTGACACTCTGCCTTGGAAATAACAAAAGCCATTAACTAATACTACTGAATTATACCTTTAACTACCAAGCCGGGTCATTTTTCACCAATTGTCGCAATTACCTTTCAATACATGGCCGTCTCTTGCAACTAGGGCATTCCATTTATATATTTTCTATTTATAAATTGCGGATTATTCTAGCATTCCGTATAAGAGCCCATTTCTACATATTACCTTATCTTACGCCCCTCCCACTTCTCACCCTTGCATTTCCACATATACACCTCCCCCCTTCTCCCTGCCTCGCCACATTCCAAAAACTATCCAACATGGCCTCCTTCTACGACGAAATCGAAATCGAAGACCTCGAGTTTGACGAAGCGAACAAACTGTACCATTACCCCTGTCCCTGCGGTGACCGGTTCGAAATCACCGAAGAGGAGCTTTTCGATGGCGAAGATATCGCCCGGTGCCCGAGCTGCTCCCTCATTATTCGCGTCATTTACGAACCCGAAGATTTCCAACGCGACGACGACGGCGGTACCATATCCCTAAGCGACCCTATTAGCGTCTAAATTTTTTCATGTTCCTTTTACCATTTACCTCCTTCCCTTCCCATCCCAACTCTCCTTCTGCCGTCACTATGGTCCAGGTTTCAGCAAAAGCACCTGGGTGTGGAGACCGTCGCCACTACTACTGATCCATACGCCCTCCCCCTGTACACAGCCCCAGGGTTATATATGTGCAGGCTTCCGTCACTGCATTAACTCGATTCTTTTCCCTCGGTGTAGGGTCTACTCTATAATTTATTTGTATTACTCGGGGGTCCATTTGTACATAAACCACTACCCACCCTCTTTAACTCACCCACTTCCCATCCAAATATCGATTTTTTCAAACGTTGGTTTTGCGAATAAAGCCCTCGCTCGCCCATCTACATGGTTGCGTTAAAATATATTTTATTATTCATTGAATATATAAAAATGGATGAATCATACCTTGGTATTGGGCGAGATACTACCAAGCCCCAGATATAGATAAGTTGGAGAAAGGGCGTATCTTCTCAGTAGACCCGCTCAACAATAATGACCGGTCCAAGCAAGCCAGCATGCTCCAGACATTTAAATTACGGAAAGGGGAGACTTAAAACGAACCTTTACTAGAACATTGTGTGTTTTAAAAAAACAGGCA
Source organism: Dimargaris cristalligena (assembly GCA_027576995.1). Classification (NCBI taxonomy): domain Eukaryota; kingdom Fungi; phylum Kickxellomycota; class Dimargaritomycetes; order Dimargaritales; family Dimargaritaceae; genus Dimargaris; species Dimargaris cristalligena. The sequence goes on from JANBQC010000095.1 coordinate 33,612, forward strand.
GTCCATAACTAACCCACATCGCGTCCAACTTAATATGCAGTTATACTCGATAAATGGACATACATTATAGTACGAATGGAGAAGAGAATCGAATAACGGTAACAGTACCAGAAAAAAAAAGAAAAAGAGGTCAGCGGCGAATATAAAGAGGAATTCGGAAGCCCAGTATATAAATTATTTTTATACACTAAAAATAAAGAGAGAGGATGAGAGCCGCCAGGTAGCGCCAACCCCCCCCCCTCCTACGTCAACTAGGGAGTATCTCAGGCATTAATCCGAATCATCCTTCGTCGCCTCTTCATCTGCTTTAGCGGTAGCCGCCTTGGCAGCGGCCTCTTTGGCAGCCTCCTTAGCCGTAGGCCGCTTGAAGTGCAGCTTACTTTCGTAGAAAGAGATGATGGTCTGGGGGCATTTATGGTTGACGATATCACTCCGATGGCACGTCAAGCGGCCGTTCTTCCACTCCAGGTGAATGTAGAGACCGTCTTCGGTGTGTTCGACGTTCACCACTTGTTTAACAGAGTCTTCCCAGGACTCGGCATCGGGGTCGGGGAATGCGACCTCGTCGTCCATGGGGGTAATGGAAATGGTCGGCGATTGGGCCGCCAGGGAGTTACGCTTACGCTTGGCCCGGGGGGTGGCCTTGGCGGGGGAGTTCTTCTTGTCGATACTCTTCCAATAGGCATCTACCAGATCATGGCAGAAGCTAGGTTAATGGGTGAGAAGGGATGCGCAATAAAACCAGGTGTATCGATACGCTCATAAATTTCATTAATATTCGGCAATTATTACTTTTTTTTAAAAAAAAAAGTACGTGTTTGATCTTGACTACGAAGATGACTTGTGATGCAACATATATAAAAATCTACATACTGTAGAGGATAAGAGATAGGTCCCTGATATAAGAAATCTAGTTAAATGGGACTTACACGTTATCCTCTCGTTCCCAAGTATTATCTTCCTCGCCGTAGCCTTGCCACTTGAGAAAGTATTCCGTCTTGCCCTAGAGAGAGGGAGAGAGAGAGAGAGAGAGAGTCGCCAGCAATCAGACAATGTGATGGTGGAGAACATCGGAAGGGGTTAGTCCAACATCGCGGTAGGAATGGACCGGGTCTACTACTATCATCACCGACTTTCTAGTAGACTTCGGATACGAATAAAAATCACGCGAGTATATATATATATATATATATATATGGGGGATGAGACTAGAATGAATCAAGCTAGGCAAATGTTAGTATAGCTTACCCCCTTCGTTCGGTGCTTGATAATCTTTTCGACCACGTAAACCTCGGAATCCTCGGAGTCTTCGACCTCGTCGCCATTAACCTCGGCCTTTGCTTCTTCGGGTTGGGAGGCTTCATCACCTTCATCAACATCGTTATCCTGGGCAGCCACTAACTTGGATTTGCCGTTGGCTTTCTTCGACGGTACGACCTTGACCGTGGAGACGCTGACGCTTTCGTCACTGGAATCGACACTCATGGCGCGAGATTTCTCGGCGGTTTTCCGGGCCATTCTGGGTACAAAGTGCTGGGGAGGAAGGATGAATAGCGAGGGGCGAAATGAATTGGGTATAGTAAAGAACGGTAAGTGAGTGGCCAAAATAATAATAATAGATAAGGGGTTTTTAAAACTGAAATTGGTAGAAGCGGATGTAGTTAATGAAAAGGGCCACCTCGCTACACCCGTACAATTTATAAAGACGTGTAGTGAGTCGGCACAAGTGAACGTAGAGCAACGACTATAAAGTGCTTTAGGGAGAGGCCACGATATTAAAGTTTAACGCAGCTAGAACAGGGCGGTGTTTACGTCGAGAGTGGGTGAAACCTGGGCAGTGGTTGCGCTTAGGCTAGCGCAAGTCGATCGTCGGGGGAATCTGGGACACATCCCTGAGGAGAACATGGAGTTGATAGGTTGAATGACCCACCCAATGCCTCTATGATCTTCCCAACTCCGATAACCTAGGGAGGCTACCGAGGACTATATACCAGACGTAGGGGACCTCATCTGTAGCACCGTCAATGAACGCGTGTAACAAGTATAGGGGTCCTACTGGGGTAGCTTACCTTGCGTGTGGTTTATATACAAATAATAGCGGGGCGGTTTAACTGAGAGTTAAGCGAGCGATGGACTTTAAAGACGCTGGACAACAAAAGGTAGGAAATGAGGGAGAGATTGAGTGGAGTAGCGAAAGAAAGAGAGTTGGTAATAGACCAATAAGGATATTTAAAAAGGGGCCGAATGCTCAGGAGTAAAAGAAAGTAGATGGGTATGGTATGGTTAGGTGTGGACTGTTGAAAAACGTTGGTGCGCTGGGCCAATAGACTCGCGAGAGAGGGGATCCTACTGGCAAAGTTAAGGGTTGGCGATTCACGACGCGTCGGAGCTGATCAATTTAACGAGAGTTGAACTGGGCTGGTAGAGGCGACTTTGGGTTAAGGCCGAGGAAAAAGGACCTTTGTCTGCTCTTTATTGTTTTAAGGTTTTAACTATGTAAAAAAAACCCTGTCAACTGGAAATAAATGTATATAAATAGAGAGAGTAAATTGGCACGGGCAAATACAGTGAACATGAAGGGGTTACATGGAAGGATTCATGGGCGGAACTACCCTTTCTATATATGACTATAGATAGGCGCCTATACCTACTGCCGGCTGTAGCGCAGTGCTGGTGTGGGAGGCCCATCTGCATGGCGTTAATTTGGAATGATCCTACAGCACACTCTATATAACAAGTACATTTCCCTTGGGCGATTCAGCACCATATTACCATGAAAGTAATGTGGGTTGGGTGTAGGTGAGAAGGATCATAGTGTTTTCCAAAAAGGACTGGCTACTGTCTGGAGGCCTGCAGAGGTATTTTGAGGCTGGATATTACCCAAAGAAATAATGAGCCAACGCATTGACCTAGTGATGTCCAGTTATGGCCTTGGGCTGCTCCCGGGAACCGCATGCACACAGCCCAGGTACGCTCTACACCGCACACCCACCGCCATCAATTACTAACACCACGGTCATTCGAATAAGTCACGCAGATGTGTTCACCCAAGGCGATGGGTGCGGACTATCATCATAATCATCACTCTACATTAATGAAGCCAGTTTAACAAGGCAGAGCCTGGGTCGATTTTAGAGTCGGGAAGCCATTAACCCACAACAACAACACATTGCCTCTCCAATGTAGACCCGTTCCGCACGTGCCGGATTCGGTAGCTTAGTTGGATTAGGCAATTGTATTTATAAAGCAAATACGAATACGAATGTGAATTGACGCGTCGGTTCATGTCAATTTCCGGTAGGGACCTCGCGGAGCACAGTCTCTGGAACCATTTAAGATATTATGAGAGACTATAGAGCGTCAATACAGGTGGGTGTGTAGGGGTGGTGGAAAAAATATAGCATCGAATACGAAGCTGCCTAGCGAGGGGGCTGGGTTGAAGTCCCAAGTGTTTACATAGTGATTAGGGGGCGGCGAGCAGCATTGATTAACCACCACGCGGGGCCTAATTATTATGATTATAAATAATGGGCGGGTGTCGGAAGGGGAAGTTGATACAATCACCCACTGCGAACTGGGCCGACAGAATAGAGTGGTGCGGATGAAAAGGGGATTCGTGCGAGCGGTAAGGGGTATTTTAGTTAGCGCCGGCAAGGGTGAATGCGATGGTTCACGTGTAGGGGAGAGGAGGGATAAGGGATTAGAGAAGGGTAATGGTGTCAAGTGGCACTCCTTCGTTCAACCGCCCTAGGCCACCTCCATATCGAAACAGTCACATGAGAGTTGGTTAGATGTGAACCGGACGCGGTTGGCAGGGCCTTCCTCCGTGCCTGGGTTTGGACTGGACTAGGAGGGTGGTAAATAGGAGGCGGCGGAATCCCCAAGGAGGGCCAATCCTTAGGATACGAAGCCATCGACGGTTGGTGTGGTATTTTTATATATGTTGAGGGGCCCTCGCTGGATAATTGATTCAGAGGTGGTGTTCCACGATGACGCTCTCCTTCGTACCAAGCCTTAGTGAGTAGAATAAGCGCAGGCCAGAAGCGGAAGAGGAGAGGAGGTGGATCCCTTCTAGCGGTGTGGTAAATAACTAACCCACTGCTTAGTGGCTCTATATAGAGAGAGAGAGAGAACCCATGGTTAGGTTAGGGAGGCGTATCCGTGAAGATTGACCCAGTGATGGACGCGGCACAACCGATGGGAGGGTGGGGCCAGATTGGGAACAACCCCTCCCCTCAGCCGGCTGCAGGGGAATTAGACAACAAACCGCCTCGGGAAGGTGGACAGGATGGGTGGTCTTGGTGTGACGGTCTCTTGGAGGTATAGCCCCTTCTCTCCTCCTCCTTGGCTGCCGGACCTAGCCGTTCTTTGTCGCCAGTTTCCCCCTCCCTCCTTCCTTCATAGGAGGGTGCCAATATCAATGATATCAATGATATCAATAATATCAATAATCACACCCTTTGACTAATTGGGCGCGGCGAGTCTACCCGTCGTACTCCTCTTTTCTCTGCTCTCCAATGGGAGGACCCCCACCACATCACACCTACAGGGAAGAAAAAATGGGTGGAAATAGGAATAGAGTTGGTGGGAACAAAAAGTACCAGCTACTATATCTGTTTTCCCCACCTCCTTCTTCCGGTTATTGGCCACAGCGACTTCCCTCTTTGTCCACGCCAACCACCCCTATTTATAAGGTAAAACGGAACGGGTGGAAAAGAGGGTGGGCGGCTGTTTAGGCTGTAAACGCGTGTACCACCCTATTCCTCAGTCTCTCCTCCCTTCTTTCTCGTCCCGATAGAGGTATATGCTCCAATGAGCCTAGATGGGTGGGTCTCTGAATGTATGCTTTTCTTCTCCCCCTCCCCGTTTTGATTGATATCATCGTCCCCGTCGCACCTTCCGCTCCATATAAATCCACCCTCCGCTCCGCTCCACCACGACCTCAACTCTTGTCGTTCTCTCGCCCATTTCTCTCTTGATATATATATATATATATATCTATACATACATCTGCCATTTATTTGATCCACCCGTGTCTCTCTACGCGTCTCCCCTACCCTGCACTATCATCACCTCCCCCTACCATTCCATTATTGGCTCAGCATCTCCCTCCACCCCCCTACATTAGTTTATATCCATCAGCATGACCGTGGCCCAGGAAATCAGAACCACTATTGAGACCGTCGAGGTCGTCACTCCCAAGGACGCGTCCAACGCCACCACCACTGGCAAAACCACCGGGGGTAGCCACGACGAGAAGCTCGACGAATCCACTAACACCGAATCCGCCGATGCTGCTGCTGCTGCGGCGGTGACCACCAATACCACCACCGAATCCACCGATGCGGATACCGAGCGTGCGACTAAGCGTGCCAAGAGCGACCATGTCGAAGCCAAGTCCGCGGAATCGGAAGCGGCGTCGACGCTAGCCCCCACTGGTATGGCGGCCGGGGATGATTCCGTGGGTGTCGAAATTTCCGAGACCCTCGCCTTACTCAAAGACGACGGGGACGACTACAACGAAGAAGAAGACGACGACTACGAATTGGATGCCACCGCCGAGGAGGTCCTCGATGACGAGGAAGAGGAGGATGAAGGTGAATACGATGATGATGAGGACGACGACGAGGAGGATTTGGACGGCGAAATCGAAGATGTCGATTACGCCGATGAAGAAGATGCCGAAGAGCAGATTGATTCCATTGACCAGCACGAGGCTGATAAGGCTTAAAAGGGATCGGGTCCATAATCTCTCTCCCCCATACCTGACCTTTTTCTCCTCGAAATCCCTCTCCTCCCTGTGGATGGTATCTAATAATCCCTGTCGTTGCTGTCATCATCCCCTTCTTTTCTCCAACTTACTGCCTCCACATGCTCTCTCGCTATACTATTAACTCGCTCCGTTCTATCATTCCCATTATGTGGGCTGCCCTGGTTGTGTTTTCCCCGCTCCTTCTATTTTTCGTTCTTTGAATCGTTTATAACCGTTATCTTCATGTGTCCTGTACTCAAATCCTGTCTATGTACCGTAAATACGTATTTTCCTCCACCACCTCACGCTCCCCAATCTTTATTTTGGCCTACCCCTTTTCTATCTGGCAATAAAAAGACGGTAAACACCTTTTATTCTCTCGCATATGAGCATAGTATGCACTCTTATTATGAGATATGTATAGTATTCATGAGCGGCGAGTGGCGGCAACAACAGCTGGTGGTCACTTGGCCTGTCTAACCATCGTACAATCCCTTTGCTAAGATAGAGGGATGAGAGGAGGGGGAGTGATAAGACTCCTTCCGTAATTGCTTCAACAGGAGATACCAATCATATATATATATATATAT
>JANBQC010000095.1:39963-60673 GCA_027576995.1 Dimargaris cristalligena
ATAGGGATGTGCTGAGTGTCACTTATAAGACTAATTGCTTCATATTTTCAACAAGATATAAAAAAAATATATATATATATATATATATCAAAGATGGGGGTTTATTTAGGGGAAAATAGGCCAGGTTGTTTGCTTCTATGAATCTAAGCGCATTCGTTTAGAGAGACTAACCAGCCAGCCAGCAAGAGCAGATGGGGGGGCAGCAACTGCACAGTCCGAGGGAGGGGTAAATATGTATTAAAAGAAAAAAAATGGGGAGATTGTGTCAGACGAGAGCCCACAACGCAGTTGAGCTGAGCTAAGCCGAGGAGTGGTATGATGTATTTAGAAGCGGTCGCGGTTCCACGAGCGAGCGAAGTCGTGGCTGACGGACATGAGTTTGGCGTTCTCGTCCTGCTTAATGTGCAGCCAGGGGTAGGGGTTGTTCTTCTTGTCCCAGGCGACTTCGGGGCCGCGGGCCAGACGGGTCAAGTACCAGCCGGCACCACCCACGGCGAAGGTCATGATACCGATGATGGGAAGCACCTCGACGGCGTACCAGCGCTTCAGGAACTGTTGCATGGCGGGGGAAGTCATGGTGAAAAAGGTGGACAGTTGTTGGATGGGGAGAGATAGAGGGAGGGAGGGTGGGATGGGATCCAAGCAAGGGGACAACAACAAAGCGGGAAACGCTGGGTTAAATAAGAACGGAATAGGCAAGTAGAGAATGCGTTGCTGGGCTATCTTTTCACAAGCGGGAGGGGGAGTGTGGGGTCTTTATAGGGTGTCGTTTTTTTTTCTTTACCTCGGCTTGGGGTGTGGTTGTTGGGACACTCTTGAACTTGATTGGGGCGGTGGAAGGGCCATGTTGTACAGTAGGCTTGATTGGAACGGCACGGCAGCCCCTTGTGGTGGTGAAAAGGGTATATGTGGCCTATTATATTTCGGATTCCATGTATGCGCATACAAGGAGAGTATGCTACTACTTATCTGTTGAGAAGAGGAATAGTATATAATCTCTACTTTCTTCTTCAGTGGCCCAGTTCCCCGTGGATGGGATTTTATTTTTGCTTATCCCGCACAGATTGAAGTCCCATTGGTGGTGCTGCTATGTATGCGAATTCCATACGGTGATTGGCCCGGATAGGCTGTTCGGCTATGGCGGTGGTGGCTCAGATTGGTCGTCGTCATCCGCGCCCATCTGCTTTGTGCGTATGTGCATACCGTATAAAAATAGATGCTGGCAACCGAGGTTAGGGCAAGCAGTCACCGGAGGCCCCCCATGCTGCCCAGCCCGCTGGGTCCATGTGATAAGTGCGATCCGGCAATCGAAAGCCGGCGAATGAATGGGTAATGCGACAATAAACAATATTGCTAGATCCAGAGGCGGCCCGATTAAAGAGTACGTGTTGAGAGGATACTCGATCATTAGTCCACTCTCATCTCATATCCCCCCCTATAGCACGGGGCATCTACTGACAATTACCGCCCGTAGTTTGCATACGTGGTAAATATCAGGTTGTTAGGAAAATGGGGTTATTTAATCTCTCGCGAGGATTTTATTTATTAACGGTAATTCAACTAAACAGGGTCATAACTAACCCAATTCCCGAACATATTAGCAGTACTTAATATTTCACTACTCTCCTCCCACGGCCGACTCGCTTTGTAAACATAATGTAAAAACAATCCATGTTCGGCCAACCACCAGTCACACCATCGGCGTGGCCGCCTATTGGTTCCACACCGACTGTGACCTTCCTCCTCTTTCCGGGTCTCTAAATAGCGACTAGCAGTTACCCACTCCTTCTATACTAAAACCTAGAGAAGAGAGAGCCTACGTTAGGCCCAAACACTACCACAAACCACCCACTTCCTACAAAGATACCAGGTTGTATTATGAATCATTAGTTTTAGCGAGTTTTGTAATCTAGCATAGAAAAGCCTGGTTGCCGCATATACTTACGCATACCCTCTATTCACTTGAGTGAATGCCACCACCCCGTATCGCTTTATATACCAGGTATTGATTAATTCCCTCTGCCTTATATCTGCCTTTCTCCTTTTCCTTCCCTTCCTTGCTCTTCTGTTCCCCAGTCTACTTCTCTTTTCTCTTCCAACTCCGCATCCGAACCCACCTTCCTCCACCTCCACCACCTCCTCCCCACTATCCCACCACCATGACCAACCTTCTCACTCCGGAACCCAACTCGCCCTCCCTCAATCCCGTCAAACGGTACCGCCCTGCGACCGAACTCGTCTATATTGACACCTCCGCCACCGACATCTGCGGTCGGACCGGTCCGGGCTCCACCATCCGCGACCCTTACAATGCCGCCTCCGTGCCCATTTACCAAACCGCCACCTTCAAGCAACCGAGCGCCAGCGGCAGCGGTGAGTACGACTACTCCCGCTCCGGCAACCCGACCCGCTCCCATGTCGAATCCCACCTCGCCAAAATTATGCACGCCCAGCGCGCCTTTGTCGTGAGTTCCGGCATGAGTGCCCTGGACGTGATTCTGCGTCTGGTCAAGGCCGGCGAGGCTATCATTGCGGGCGACGATTTGTACGGCGGGACCAACCGTCTGCTGGGGTACCTAGGTACCCACGGGGGAGTGACCACCCACCACGTCGATACGACCGACCCCCTCCGCATCATCGAGGCCCTCGACCCCGAACGGACCCGTATGGTTTTGTTGGAAACCCCCACCAACCCCATGATTAAGATTGCTGACATCCCCACCATTGCTGACTTGGTCCACAAACACTGTCCCCGCGCCCTGGTCGTCGTGGATAATACCATGATGTCCCCCTACCTCCAGCGTCCCCTCGATCTCGGTGCCGATATCGTATACCATTCGGGTACCAAGTATCTGAGCGGTCACCACGATTTGATGGCCGGCGTCATTGGCGCTAAAACGAACGCCGTGGCTGACCAACTCTACCACGTTATCAACGCGACCGGCTGCGGGCTCAGCCCCTTTGATTCCTGGCTGCTGCTCCGGGGCGTCAAAACCCTGGCCGTCCGCATGGAAAAGCAGCAGGCCAACGCCGTCCTAATTTCCGACTACCTTATTCGGCGGGGCTTCCGCGTCCACTACCCGGGTAACCCAAGCCACCCCCAATACGCCCTCCATAAGTCTATGGCCTCCGGACCCGGTGCCGTGCTCAGTTTCGAAACCGGCCAGGTGGAGATGAGCGAACGCATAGTCGAAGCCACCAAACTGTGGGGTATCAGCGTGAGTTTCGGCTGTGTCAATTCGCTCATTAGTATGCCCTGTCAGATGTCCCATGCCAGTATTCCCGCCCATGTGCGACAACAGCGGGCTTTGCCCGAGGACCTTATTCGCTTGTGCGTCGGTATTGAAGATCCCGAGGATTTGCTGGAGGACTTGGAAAATGCCCTGGTCTCAGCCGGTGCTCTTCCCAACCAGCCCATGGATCTGTAATTTGTCAGTCATAGCAGCAGGCTTTGATCACCCCATTTACTATATATACCCCTGCTTTTTATTTCATTTTTATTTTTTGTTTTGGTTAGTCCACCACCCCCTCCCCCACATCTTACCATATCCACACATCTTCCCCCCAACCTTCTTGCCTTTCAAAAGGATGGCCGACTTTCCCACCGGCCCTATATTATTATTTTTATATTTAGCCATTCAATCATTATATTTACTACTTCAATGAAAGAGACATTTGAATCCGGACAATACTTCCTCAATAAAATTTGATTCCCCTTTTCAAGGTTATTCAATAACCTTTAATTTAGATTTGGATTTTTATCTTTATTAAAAAACAAAACAGGGCAGGGCAGTATACCCTACCCTGTATCAACACCGCCTAGCAATTTACAAGAAGTGCTCTAGAGCCATGGACATGCATGGAAATGTAGTCACTATAAAACATACATATACGGGTCGACAAGTACACGCCACACGAGGGAGGGTGAGTGTTACACTATAATGCCAAAGCATACATCAATTAATATCCCATACTAAAGGGTGCCTACATCTTTACTAACCAAAGCCAACCACCACACAGCACCCTCACCCTCACTTGCCGCTTAATTATTTGCGCTTGTCGGTTTCTTCGGAAGCGGGGTCGTCCAAAATACTATCCACGGGCATACCGGGGTACGTGGTACTGGGGAACAGATACAAATAGGCCACAAACCAGTAGAGGAACCCAAAGATCAAGCCGGTGAATTTCTCACGGATACTATGGTAAAAAGTAGCCGTTACCACCAGCATGGTGTACCAGAGGACAATAAAAGTCACAACCAGGGCCGCGGTGAGGCGGCGGGTCCAGTCGGGGTGGAACGAGGCGAAAGAGGGTAAAGTGATGGTGAAGAGGTAGGGCGACAGTTCCTCCCATAGAAAAAGGGAGGCATGGACTAACAGCATACAGTGTCCCGAAATATCATGCCCTCCGGTCCAGGTACCGCGGGCCCGCCGGCATTGTGCGTAGCTGAAAATCGCGTCCGCATTCCATTGGGTGGTTGATTCACCAGCACCAAAACCGTCAAGGTCGTTGTTACTATTAGCGGTGGCGGCACACCGTCCCCCACTCCCCACGAATACGCGGTCAAAGAAGGAGGGACCGAATGCCCATTGGGTCAGCAAATACCAGTACAGGGTGGCCATACCCCAGCGTAAGGCGAACCGGGGCCACGTTCCCGGTAGCCGCCGGTTAATCACCACCAGGACATATGTAAAGAACACCGCGGTGGTCCAGGCCCAGCCCCATTTGGCGAAAATACGGTTAAGGGGGTTGCGTTTGTCGGCGAAGAACAGGAGTAGGTACTGGGTCCAAGCGGTTTGGGCGGCGGTGAGTCGGATATTTAGAAGAGGGTCGATGGGGGGATGGCTGCCGACCGTTGAATCTAATTTATGAAGGGTACCACCTGCCGCTCCACCACCATGGCTATTATCGGCCGTCCGTAGCACCCCGTGAGCACCCGGAGCAGCATGGGCTAAGGTTTGCTCTAGATTAGTGGCGAATTGGTCCAAGACGAACCATTCCTTGAGAACGGTACCGATGAGGACGGTGAAACCGAAGAGAATGGCTAGGCCAGTACCGGATATGAGAATGTTGCGGGTGGCTCGTTCGCGTCGGGACAGGGTGCGAGTGACCGCGGGGGGCGAAGGAGGTGAAGTATAGACCGGCAGGGTGGTGGTGGTGGGTTTGGGATTGGGGCTGGGGGTGGGGGCAGGGGGGAACGACGAAGGAGACGCAGTGACGGTAGGTACGAAAGAAGGGTTGCCCTCGCCAAGGGGGTCGACGACCTGGAATTTAGGAGGAGGCTCGTTAGAGGGGGGTTCGGGGGAGGTTGCTGGCCTTGGCGACATGGTGTATACTATACGGTAATCAGGAATGGTATAGTATGCTGGAATGAGAAAGGGTAGTAGTTATCAATGGTAATGAAGTTAGTAGGGGGAATTATGGCACAATGGAAAGGAAAGACAAGCGGTGGGTTCAGAATACTGAAAGTGAATAGGAGGGGGGGTATTAGTTATATGCGTTGGACTCTTTCTTTAATAGTTTATGCGGCGCCTGGGGCTGAATGATGATGTGTGGTGGTCTCTCTCTGGGTATATAACTAATGCCCTCTACCTGCTGCGGTAATATGGGCTGGGGACAGCCAAGCACTGTTCTTAATGGGTGAGTAGTATATGTAGCAGTGGTTGGTTGGTTTCTGACGTTGAGTGCGTGTAATCGAAATACTTCTTATCCTCCTGAAGAAGCCGCAGAACCTCCTCCACTAGGTGCCTCCAGTCATGTGACGTCACTGAATTTATCACCATCCCGTCAGTCTGGTTCTACACCGGCCGGAGGGATGAGAACGGGGTGATGTGGCCAAAGAAATGGCGATGTCTACTCCTTAAAGGAACCGGACATCGCAAGGTATTTAATCAATCGGGAGGGAAGTACGCATTTCGCCCATACCACGTACAAAAGAAGCAGTATGCGTAACTTGGGGGCAGAGCAGAAAGATGACGGTCAGGGTGATCTTGGTGGAGAGATATCGAGGCTCAATTAGAAGTAAAGGTGAAGCTGTCGCATTGGTTACTCAAAATTATATCCCTATTATCGGCTTACGGAGGACACCATCCACCACCAGCTCTGTTCGACATACAATTGTAATCAACCTCCGAAATTATTTGCTGGTGATGTGGCCAGAGAGCGGTGGTCAATTGCCAAATGGACGACAATGTAAGGCGGTGATTTCGACTGACCCGTTCTCCTCGTGACACGTATCATCATCACTCATTAATCCAGAATAGGTGCGATAGGCAAAATATTAATATTGTCTCATCGGGAGTATTGTGCTAATCTTCCTCCCACATACTCATATAAGATGTGCCCGTGGTGGCGAACTTCCGACGTATAATCGCATTTCATTGCCGCTTGGGAGAATCCAGATGCATCGGGCTTGAACAATCAGACCGAACACCTCCCCTCATATGCCTGTAAATTCCACGGCAACCCCTTAGGTCAGTCTGCAGGTGAAGTGCAGCAGTGAGGAACAACACCAGGGGGAAAAGGTGGCAAATAGAGGCCGCGGATTCCCAGATAACAAAGAGGCTGGGCGGGGGAATTAGGGAGGGAGGAAGGAAGGAAGGAGTGCGTGCACTGCGCTCATGTATCCATCGCACTGGAAGCTAAGAATAGGAGAGAGGCCGCATAGGCATCGAGACAGATGGATAGTTAGTTCCAAATGAGAGCGTGTATAACGCGTGCCTAGCTAGTTAGTTAGCTTCCCCAGCCGCTGCCGGGGCTACCTAAGTACACTAGAGTGACGCCTCCCCCCCTCCTTCTTCTACCCAAACTTACTATATACCCCTAGTTAACTCACTCGCCACTCCACTCCGCTCCATTGCCTCTTGACCTCTCTTCATTTCCCGTTTGCTTTTATCCAGTTGCACTACCTCCCCTTCATATCCACCCGCCTACACACTTACCATTTGCCCCATGGTCGCCTGCGAACCACTGTCAGCGACCTCCGCCCACGGCGACTTGCTAGTATACACGGGCACCTTCAATGCGCAAAGTCGTTTGCCATACCAACCCCTCGACGACTGGCTATTGGCCGGGGTATTGGCCAATGTTACGCTGCTCAAAGACGACTCCAAAACTGCCGTCGACCCCAGCTCCGACACCCAGGCCAACTCGGACCCTAACTCCAACCCCAACCCAAAGCTCAGTTCCCATGTTGACCCAGTGGCTGCCGACCGGTCGTCCCCACCGCCCCACGTACTTGACCCCTTCTCGTCCCCGCCCCTTCCACCCGCCGCCTCGGTTCCCTTGCGGTCCCCACCGCCTCTCCCATTGTTCTCGTCCCCGCCTTCCACGCCACTTACTTCCGCCGCCGACTCCTCCCAGCCCCAATTCCAGCCCCGGCCCTGTGGCCAACTCCTTCTTCGCCTTCCCCACCTCTACTGTATGGCGTTCCAAGAATTCGGCCCTTTGAATACCGCGCTGTTAGACTCCAACAATGGTCTTATCCGGTCGTGTACGACCATGATCACCAATTCCCTGGACCAGCTCACGGACCTGGCCAGTCGGGGCCGGCTACGCCCGGGAACAAATAACGAAGTCGAGCTGCCTGTGGAATTGACTTGGTCCTTTACCTCTTCGGGACTGACGGTAGCGGGTGATTCAACCGCCAACACGGATATTCCCGCCCCTTCATTCGCTTCTTTTGCATCTGCATCATCATCGTTCTCCTCATCTTCGCTGGCCGGCAGTCATGCAAGTGCGGAAGTGGATCTGACGGCCGCAGAAGCTAGGACGGGGTTCCGTTACCGCCTCTTAGTTGTCCATCACTACGCGGGGATGCTCCTGTTTATCTATACTTTGAAATACGACGGCGCTGTTCCTTTACCCGTACCCATGTTGGCACCCCGGAGTGTCCAAATCAACCGAGTGGGATGCGGTCCGGCCTTTATTGGACTCAAGGGCGCTATTGGAATTAGTTTACAGTTCGACCGAGTTCAGCCACCCGACACGCTCGATGACGATCCTCCTCCCCCCTACCAAGAACAGGAAGTGCCACCGTCGACCAAATCATCATTTACGTTTACCCGTACGAAGGCGAAGATACCCCCGGCCCCTATTAAGCTCTGTTTCATTGGGGCCCATCTCACGGCCCACGAACATTTAACCGCCCAACGCAACCGAGACTATAATAAAATATGCCGCCGCCTCGTCTTTAACCTCCGTGCACCAGTCGACAGCAGTCCCGATAAATCCGGCCCCCCTGCAGTCGTAATTCCCCGCTTAATCAATGATTACGACTCCTCTGCCTCCTCCTTTAGTAGCAGCGATGACCTCAAGGGCGATTTTTATTCCCGGACCCGTCCCTCTTCGCGTCCTTCTACCCATTCCCCCGCCCACACTTTTCAAGTCGGCCAAGCCGAAGATCTGCTTTTCGACCACGACCACGTGTTCTTCCTCGGCGACCTCAATTACCGCACCACCAAAAACTTCCAAAAACCTTTGGCTATCCCGCTCCGCGACAAAGACCTCCAAATCCTTCTGCAGTCCGACGAACTCATCCGCGTAAAACAGAGCGGAGCCGCGTTCGCCGATTTCGACGAGGCCCAAATCCGGTTCAACCCCACGTATAAATTCACCGTCGGGTGTAATATCTACACCTACAAGAAACGGAACCCGTCGTGGTGTGACCGGATCCTGTTCTGGTCCCGGCCAGCATCGCGGCGCAACCCAACCCGGCACCGCCGGACCCATGGGCCTGGGATGGGTAATAGGAGTAGGAGCAGGGACATGGGTGCTACGGAACCACCCCGGGCGCAGTCACTGGTGAAAGGCGTAGGCGAGTCGCAGGCTATTGTGCCGTTGTTTTATTCGGCCCATTTTACATACACTAGTTCGGACCATCGACCGGTATCCGGCTTATTCCAGGTCCACACGACCCCTGCTTCGTTGGCTGCTCCTTCCTCTCCGTCCCTGGCGGATCCGACCAATGTTTTCAGTCAAACTGATGATGATGATGACGGGGATGAGGATGAGGATGAGGATGATACGGAGGATGGCCGTTGCCATGACTCCTGGCCACCGGGCCTCACCATTGACCCCTGGTGGCAGTTGAAACTGCGACTGGGTTGGTATACCGACCGCATAGTCGGGGCCTGTTGGTGCGTCAGTCTTTACTTGTCCGTGAGTTCGTTCCATCTCACTTTGATAATTCTCTCTGTACTTATTTTGATTATGCTCATATTTACCGTGTCTCCTTACGAGTTGCTGTCCAAGTATTAACAAGAGTGGATAAAATATCATGTCCGTTATATTATTATGTCTTTTTTTGTTTGTTTTTTAAAAACAATATATGTTTTATTATGTCGCTTACGCTGACTGATGTTGGGGTGTTTTTTTTTTGTTATTTTTTATCGTTTTCCGGAGCAAATACCTGTTCGTATTCCGCATAGGTTAACTTAAATTATTAGTAGCAACGTCAACCATGGTAGTTCATTGGAAAATATGGATAAAATCCGGTCATAGAGTAGGTGAGTGAGTTTATTGCTCGGGTGGTGGGTTGAACGAAAGTGATGGCTGAAGGAAATAAGGGGAAACGAGAGGAGGGGGGGGTGAGTATAAATAAAAACAACATTCGGGGTGGGTAGGCCTTCTAAAAAAAATAGCACCACCGAACGAGGCGAGCCCGCGCAGTTCCTGGGCGTTTGGCATTATGGGGGCAGTGTGAGGGGATGGTGAGGGCAAGTGTTAGTGCTGGTGACCATCATCGGAAGGGAGGCAGCTATCGGATAAGATACAGAAGATTCGAAGGAGGGGGGGGAGTGAAGGATGAAGGAAGGGATTTATTTCGGATGAAATAGGGATTTAATTTTACTCCTTGTCCGACTTCGCTAACGGAACCTTGTTCTCCTCCGCGTTGTCGTAATACTTGGACGTATCGACGCCATGGTGGTTATGGTTCACGAGGTTAAACCAGGGAATGAAGAACATCAACAACTGGGAGTTCTTGGAGTTACCGGCGGCGATGCGCTGCACATCGGGGGGCAACAAACTCTGGCCGTACAGTTCCTCCCCTTTAGCGACGCGGGCCTTCATCTCGGCCAGGTCCATGCGCAGTTCACGGGCGTTTTCCTGGAAACCCATGAAACGGTAGGAGCTCTTTTGGTAGATATACAGGAAACCACCCAATACCCCGACCCCGAAAGCGTGCCGCAAGCCTTGGCGGAGGTCGCCGCGGGTGATGCCGTGGCTGGGCATGACCTTTTCGAGACCGAGGAGAATGACGGGGCCGAGGGCGGCCATGCCGGCCCAGAGGCCATAGTCGGAGGGGCGGAAGTAGCGGACCACACGGGCGAAATGCGGGTCGCGGTCGATGGGTTCAAAGGGACGGGGCGACGGATCGATGCCGTTGTCCTGGCGGCGGAGTGGATTGGGCGGGGCGGACATGGTGTTATAAAACAAGGGCTAGAAAGAGAAAGAAATAGAGAAATAAGGAGTGGGGGGATCAAACCTAAGAAAAATCAATCAAGGAGAGGCTCTAAGTGAAGCATAGAGAAAGACAAGTAGTAGAGTGGCCTGGGATTGGGAATCAAAGGGATGGGTTGGACAGGTAAACGTAGGCAGCGGCTAGATCAGTCCGAGATCAGCCAGGAAAGGGGAATTCACAGCAAGGGCTCTTCTTCTCGCTCTTGCCTTGGGTTATATTGAGCGAGTTAGAGAGATACTAGTAAAATCACACTCCCTTTAGTTGAGTGCGGGGAGAGTGGGTTGGGGCATTAATTTCTCCTGCCAATTCGGCGGGAAAATAATTAATTAATACAGTTTGTCCCATTTACTCCCATTATTTTCATATGCAAAGTGCTTAAGAGCCTCGCACACATCGCCGCTAGTTGGCTCCTTCCCTGGTAAATGTACTTGATCGGCCAATGCCTTAACCGGCTGCCATCTACCTAGTATACACCACCATAGTGGGGTGCTTGCATCAAAGTAGCTGGGGTTTCGGTTCCCTAATATATTGTCAGTTTTGCGGTTTAAATATCAACCGATGACGCCGTTAATTCCGCCTTCTATTATATTCGGATCACGTATAAAACCCCTTATCTGGCTCCTGACTTGGTATGATCACCCGAGACCCGTCTTCCAAAGAGAATACCCCCCTTCCTTCCTTCCCCGCCGTTCTATCCATTACTGGTAAGTGGGCCTCCCCCCTCACCGCGTTGTTGATATCCCTTAATCCGAAACCCCTCTAAACTCCGCTTTGAAACATTCCCCCTCCCCTCGCCTCCAACTCACCCTCCCTCCTCCCCATCCACGCATATGCAGCCAGCCACTACTACGTCTACCTACACTCTTGCTCCTTACATCCGGATTGGATTTTGGTCTCGAACTATGAGTCCCCCGCCTGGACCCCTCAAATAAAACAGCAAATTATTAATCTAAGTTCGAGACACCTGCTAGGTATCACTTGCTTCGAATTAGCTCATTGCCTTCTACTCTATTATATTCGGGTGGCTTATTGCCGCATCGTACCTTTGATTGAATTGGCCGGTTCGCCCAACACCGCCCCTGGCCGGTGGGCTACATCGTATAAGTTACAAGGAATGTTCCGCTACTGCCAGTCTCTGCCTTTGTGTTTCCTTTATTCAAGAGTAGTTTGTCCACCCATAACATATCATTTTCACACTATTTTCCGATATTTCATATAAATATTATATATATATACACTTTGCTGGCTACTTGCAATCGCCAAATCACCTTTCTATTCAGGGCTGGTTTTATGTACCTTTTCCTCAAGCAATAGTGGTCTATAGAAACCCCCTACTCTTCTCCTTCCATTTAATAATACTCTATTTAAAACTATTCGGGTGACCGGTCCAATACTAAGGCCAAACTTAACGGCAGCTTGATTTGCTTTATAATGTCCTCTGCTACAAATTATATATATCACTAGGCTTCAGCTATCCGTTCTATCATCGCACTCACCGGAATACCCCCCCCCCCCCGGAATCCGCCCTATTTGATCTATACATATCCCCTCCATTTAAAGCCAACCAACCCAAATGAAACCGGCCGACAAGGAAAAAGACAGCGACGCCGACTCGTTCTTTGACGAGCCCGTCATATCGGACCGTCAGCGGCGCAGGGACATTATCCAATGCTTCATCAACTTAAGCGGGTTCATGGTCGCCGTAGGTCTGTTCGTCGCGGTCATCATTGCGGTAGTGCACTACAAACTCACCACGGCGGTGGCATCGTTCAGCCTGTTGGGCACCGCCGTGGTTTGTGCAGTGGTAAGTATGACCAACGCCTTGTCGTTACTCAAGTTTATTTATAACTCAGCAAACTATGCACTAAATAATGTTTGATTTATTTATTAGAACCTATCCTACACCACGGGGTGGATAGTCGGATCAACTTTGTTTGCTTCGTCTCCACTGACTCACCCCTTTATCCAACTATTTATTTCGCCCTCCCTTTCACTCACCTTCGGACCTATATATTGCCCATATGCACATTATTTCACTATACCAGTTTGTCGCGGTTCTTTCACGCCTGCTGATTCGACGGCCACCGGTCCCACGTCCGGCGGTTAGATTCCCCTATATCGAGGAGGAGAGCGCTTGGAGCACCACCATGGGCCCGGCTGCTGGCGGTGGGGCATTAGAAGGAGGAGGAGGGGTGCCGTTTCAGCCTTTATCATCTATCCCGCCCCCTTCGCCCTTCCTTCCAGTCACTCTCCAACTGCCTAATCATTCGCCTGTTTATATACCAAACCATGACCCAGCTAAATTTATGCCACCCTCCAACTTGCCTGATGCCTCGGGCTGGGCCACCAGGCCTACTCACCGGCTGGGTTCGCTGGACAGCTTAACTCCCCTACCGCCATCCGCGGTCCGGCGCCCCTGCCATTCAGTGGAGGCTGGTATAGTGTAGTTGGTAGAGCACCATTCCCACACCCCGCCCAAGGTGGGAGCTATTTAAGATTAATCTGGCGGCCGTAGCTAAGCCCCAGCCCATCTCTTGCTCTACTCCAGGCCCTGGCCTCTCATTTCCACCACCATCTCCCGTCACAGTTAGAGGCCCTAGCCCTTCCAGCCTACCAAGTATATTAGTTAATGCCTTCCCTTATCTTATTTTAGCATATATCCTCTCGTCTTCTTAATTCAATAAACCGCGCCCATTATACATATATATATACATACGTATACTATTGGAGCAGTCCATGCATACGTACCAATCCAGCTCAACCAACCCTTTTCGTTCGCCCAGAATTCGGGTTGCCACCCTACTTCCATTGCAGACGAACGGCTGTTTGTGCATTCATAAAAGGTCATCCACGCCACTGGCCGATTCCCCAAGACTGAATGTGCTTTCCCCCTGTCAATGGTGCCCCCGAAGCCTTCGCAGGAGTCCGTGCGTGACTATATACAGCGCCGGGAACTAGTTGCCCGAGCAAGCAGCGCGGCTGTGCGTCGGTATTTACATGCCAACAGGTAGAGTTAGCACCCCTATACTAAGTGGCTCATACATGTCCTCCCATTGCAGCACAGCTAAAGGAGTATAAAGTCTGTTCTGTAAAACCCAACCCGCCCCACACTGCCAATTGATCGTAGGTGTCTGATCAGATGAAACCACCGCCATTAATGCATAGGCCAATCCTTCTCCCTACCACCTTCTAACCGCTTAATTTACTGCCTACCCACACCCGGTCCTACTAGATCCACCATCTCGGTTCAATCCATCGACTGCCCCGAGCTTCGCAACCAGATAATTCTAGGATTTACTAAAGATGGCCACCATTTGTTAAGCGTCCGGGTGGCGGAGCCGGATAGTACCACTGACGAACTCGAGCCCATGCACATTTATTCCATCGTCTTTTGGAAATTCAACCTCCAGAAGCGGCTCATCCGGAATTGCGAGGTTGTGCTCAGTACCACCACCGCATCCCAATTTCAAATCGGGCTTTTGCAGACCCAGGCGGACAATATACTCGGGGTTTGGACCGAAGCGAAGTTCGAAAGCGGCGACGCCGAAGCCGAGTTTTACATCATTGACTGTAATGAAGGTAATGGGTTCGGGTGTGTCCCGTTACTGATCTGTCTCCCACTGTGACTCCTTGGTCGGGTAAAACCGGGTTGTGCGTCAAATAGCAGTGGTGATCAAAGCCTCCTAAGGAATCTCTTAACTTTGCCCATTTGGGTAATTAATGTATGGTTAAATCAATTTTCTCACTACAAATTATACCTTTGTTTTTCGAATATCCCTCTTGTCACGGACTGGCCGATTCGTTGTGATGAGCAGTTCAACGATTATCCCCCGATGCATCGCCCAGCCAACTAAGAATACGGCCATATGCGGCGCGTGCCCGCGTCTATCTGAGCTTGTTCGCTGCCCTGCCGCGGCTATTAATATACAAAGAAGAATCCGGTATTTTATTTGTGACGTATAGTCAGGCGACTGATACTCCGTCAGTTTTTCAGAAATCATCCGAGGATCGCGTAAGTACCTGTAATATTCATTTCCCTAATGTTTAACTGTCCACGAGGAGAGGCTTGGATAGGTGGACAGCATCCATTTGAATCTACAGTGTATCCTGGTACCTTGAATGTATCCACATCAGCCCGAACACGTAGATTCACTTTCTGGTATCAAATAAACCATACCTGATGCTACTTTTCATAGTATTCAAACTGTTGCTAATTTTTACACACATTCTTTATATATATATACCTGGTACATAGTCCCGAAGGTTCTGGGAAGACGGACACGATCGCTTCGATATAACAGCCTCGTCTGTCAGGGATGGGTCTGGGCGCATTATGACCTGGGAGGTAAGGTAGTCTAATTGTGGCCTGATTATCGTTTAATGCCTTATTCCCGGTATCGTTTTTCGGCGGACATGTTGCTGGGTTAAATACAGCCTCTTCTAAGATGTAAAGTGCACTAAATCGACGTATATACCCTTACATGCATAATTATTGATTTTCCGATATGGAATTGAATCCATACCATTTAGGCTAATGTTCGATTGCTTAATGTAGAAATGTATTTATTTGACCACTTGTCGCGAAAAGAGAGCGACCTACGACTTTACGACTATTCGTTTATTATTGTACAGGTAAGCATTCCCTCCGTTTCATAATGGCCAAGTGAACGTGCATCGGCAAAAATAGATATGGCCTGAATTTGACGGATCTTACAACCGCTTTATGCTTCCCCCACTCGAATACACGTCACTAGAACTGCGAGTACCGGGATTGCCTCTATGTGAGTTGTGCATTTCTTTCCCGGAAGCTCAATATTAAAAAGTAAGTTGAAAAAAGTAATCACCTTCCACTCCCC
Source organism: Dimargaris cristalligena (assembly GCA_027576995.1). Classification (NCBI taxonomy): domain Eukaryota; kingdom Fungi; phylum Kickxellomycota; class Dimargaritomycetes; order Dimargaritales; family Dimargaritaceae; genus Dimargaris; species Dimargaris cristalligena. The sequence continues at coordinate 55,282 of JANBQC010000095.1, forward strand.
CCTTTTGAAAAAAACAAAAAACAAAACGAATAAAATGTGTCCAACCTATAAGCCGTGGGCTACCTAGCGAGCTGACCGTGAGCTACATTGCCTTGCTGAACCACACTTGAACAAGGGTAAAAAAATATTATCACTAAACGATTCTGTATCGTGATTCTCAATAACCCATGTACGTTTTGAATGTTATTTGTTTGTACCCATTTTTGCTATAGATTCGGGTTCCATACACTACTCTTCCTGGTCAACTATGTAACCGGTAAGTATGCTAACGGCACTTTGGTGGTCTTAAATCATAGGTGCATGGCCTGGGCAAACTACATCATATTGTCGACTACATACCCCTTAAGATTTGGGACTCTTCCTCGCATTTCAGCTTAGTTAGCATGATTGGCCAACTAAACCAATACTGTCGCGGCAATTCTGTATACTCGTTTTTCTACATTGGTACTGACTGTTGCGATTCAATGTTGACGTATAGGCCAAATAACGGATGTTCACGCACACACACTTCCCGACTCGATATCGTCATCCGTGGGGTGCATTGCGATTAACGATCAAGCTAAACAAATGGCCTTACAGCGACGCAGACACTGGTCGGTACCGCTCATATTTGACAATGCTGAGTTCCTTGGGGGGAGTAAGTACATCCTTTGATATTTTTTAGTATCCTGACGTTTATCTCACTTCCTATTCACTCACACATTTCAGATATATAAAGGCCAGGACCGGCAGTATTTAAGTTTATACAGGAAATCTTGCCCTATCACGATAACGAATGCCATTACTAAACTATAATATGATTATTTTTATACAATTTATTGTGCCTTTTTATTTATAATTAGATTATTCTGGTCAGCGACTTAACCGAATCTATCACCCCGTATACCCAGTCTGTCTCACTACCTGGTAATCGATATCTCCCCGTGTTGTATAAAATATAGCTAATATGCTCGTACATATAAACAGTGGTCCATTTCTGTAATTGATTAAGACAGTCGATACAACCATAGCGGGGTTTTGTCTTAAATTGTGGCGACCATCCTGCCTCAAATGACTTATACGGTGCGTGCAGCCCGATTGTTGTGCCATAGATGGGAACATATAGGAGGTGTCTGAAATGTGTGGTGCTCTTAGCAAGGGTAAATTAATGGATGGGCTTTAGAGTCACACGAGGAATCACTGGACAATAAATAGGGAGAAGCATACCGTCCTTCACTCAGGGGTCAGAAAATCCGGTCCCTGTTGATTCCGGCATAACTAAATGAGACTCGTGAGTTAGTATGTGGGGTAGTAGGTGGTTGTAGGAAGTGATAAGAGACTGATCCATCGATTTGGCCTAAACCGGAGTGGCACACTCCTTTTGCCAGGGGTGTTGGTGAATGTGATGTCTATTTGGGTATTATTCCCAAGGCTGTGCAAGGTGCCAAGGAACCTTGAATATCCAACAATAGTGCATTGAACTATACGGGAGAGCGAGGGGGGTTATAACCAATTCGGGAATAATGATGGATAGTAAATTGAGGACAAGCTTGGATCCGATATAAATGTTCCAAAAGGGTAAGCACTCCGCCCAAATGATATTGGTGTACCAAAAACACAATGAAATGTCGATCTGAGAAATGGCTATTATATTAGTCAAAAATGGGATGGTGGTTGATGATTATCACGGCTGAGGCCTTTGAAAGTGGATGCTGCCATTGTTATGTTTGCTTGGCAAATATAATGATTTATGAGGCGTCTAGGGCGGAGGAGACGGTTTTCCCATGTGATTCATTGGCGGCACTTAGAGCGGGAATCCGTCAAGTCCAATTCTAGTTACCCGTAATGGCCGCTCCCCAACGCTAGGTGTGGGGCGTTGTTCGTCAACCATAGGTATTATTTCGGTGACGTGCATTGGAAATTACGCATGAAGGGTATGTGTGACACATCATATGGGAGAAATTCAAACTAGCTGTATAAGGTTTTACATAATACGTGTATGGGCGAATATGTGAGAATAACTTTTAACCAGTAATATTGGCCTTATCCAATGGATTTTTCATTATACAGCCTGAATGAACTTCTCCCATATCCTCATAGCCCGACAACAGTGCAAGGGGCCATTAACATGTGCAGACAGCCCGGACGAATCCATCTAAATATGTGTGCAGACCCGTAGTGGGAAGTGTCAATCAGCTGGTGTAGTCAGAAGGGGCCGAACCCTGCGGACCGGGCGGGACACTTGGCCGCGATGATACTCCGGGATTAGATGTGGCGGATTTGGTTTGTCTACGTGTGCCTATGCACCCTTTGACGCTTCTAAACATGTGGGGTTGGTTTTATAATAAAACATCCTTGGTATTTTGGACCAACTCAGTTTAGAGAGCAAGAAATGAAGGGTTTTGTTAGACTGGTCGTAGGCCTCCCAAACACTTCGCTGGTACTAATTGAGGCGGGCTGTTGTTCCAAACCAGTTGTAAGGTAAAGCTGTATCCAGCATCTAAATTGGGGAGACCCGCGTGGTGGACTCTGCGATTAATATTTTTCCCCTTCCCAAATGGGAAATATGGCAAAGAAAGGGCTACGATACGGCATGGGGGGCGTACATTTCTGTTTTTTTGTTCCTATTGCATGGTCTGGGAGCTCTAAACCCAGCCCAGCGGAAAGGATGCGGGAGAGCATGGGGGATGAGGTAGGGGGGGAGGATTCGGTGCTGGGCAGGTATAAAAGGGGTCATCAGGTCGCCGCCTCGTTCAGCCTGCGAAGTTTGTCCGTCTGGCTTTCCATCAGATGAGTTTTGGTATTTCAGCCCAGCCGCCATATTTAGCTGGTTATATTTACGCTTCCTTCACCCCTTTTTTCCACTTACTTCAGTTAAATACGCGCGCCTCTTTGCTTAAGTTCCTTCTTACTATGCTTAAGTTCGCTGCTGGTCTGTTCCTCGCCCTTGGTCTTCTTATGGCCCAGGTGCCCTGGGATGTACTATTCATGAACTACTTTACTAAACTCCCCTCCATTAATTCCAGCCAATGTACCCTGATTAATAGTAAGTTCTAATTACGTGATATACATCATCCGGGTGGGCTCTCTCATTCCTGGATGGAGGGGGGTATATACTATCCACACGGGTCTTTGGCGCAAGGAGACGGCCATTCCTGGGGGGCGGTGTTGGTAAAGCCCTCTAATTAATCAGGTATTCCTAAGACAATGCTCCCGTGGTTTGTCTCTGCCTCTATATCCCAGTGCGATGCGCACGGTGACTCATCCCAGTGAATGGATTGTTCACCCCAATTATATATGTATTGTGTCCTCTCCCTTTGCCTCCTCCTCCCCCTCCCCCCACGTTATGGTCCCATTTATCACTTACAGTCCCTGAAGCCTGTGAGGACATTGTAATTCATCAACTGTCACAGACGGCGTTTATGGCCTGTACGCTCCCAAGTGTGCGGGCCAAGTGGTTTCCCCCCATGGACATCCGTAAGAAGCATTCCAGCTATCAGGGAGTGGTGTACAAGTACGATTTAAAGGTAGGCCGGAGTTGAGGATTAAATATAATCCCGGTTGAGTCCGTACCACCAGGTGATATAGGCCTGGATGGATAAGGCGGTGCCCAACATTATCCTCCAGAGGAGTAGTAGTAAGGTGGAGAATGGGGGGGGGCTTTGTAGCGTAAATTGTACAATTATTATTATACGGATGATCTTGAAACCATCAGCAGGCCTAGCCAAGGCAAAAAAGGGTAATAATGACTAACTTTAAGGCCTCCAACCTTCAATATTCCATGCCCGCTAGACCGACCAAATCACGCCCTTGACTCTGACCAAGTTCTCAGGCCCCTTTCACACCCACGGCATGTCCATCTACATTGACCCCAAAGCACCTGCAACCGCCCCCGTTACGTTCATGGTGGTCAATCACGTGGACTCAACTGGGTCGGTCGTTGAAATTTTCGATCATATCCTGGGTACCTCCGACCTAACCCACGTCGAAACAGCGGTCATCACCGGTAACACCAGCCCTAATTCTTTTTCATTACCGCCATCATTAGCCTTCCCATCGTCCAAAGACCCCGTTAACGTTCCTAATCCCAATGCCATAGTCGCCCTTTCGCGACGCTCTTTTTTCGTGACCAACGACCTCCACTACCCCACCGGACCCCTTCGCCTTTACGAGACGGTCACAAGGCGACCCTGGGGTGGGGTGGCGCTACGGGAACCTAACCACCCCCTCCACTGGGCCCAATACGGAATTGCTTATACGAACGGGATAGACATCGATTTAGAACAGCGGTTAGTGGCGGTGGCTTCATCCACGGGTCGGTCAGTGCTGTTTTTCGACTGGGATCCGGTTACTCAAGATTTGAAACCTATATGCACTGTGAATAACCTGCCGATTTTACCGGACAATGTGCGTTTTGACCGGCAGACCGGGAGTTTGTTCGTGGCCGGTAAGTACATCAACAGAAGCTTAGTTCCTATTACATCTATTTGGTATGGAATTGTCCAATCTGGTCCACCGCCCGTAATCATTGACGCTCGGCTTTGGGCCCCAAAATGTGCCAATAGAACCAACCATCCACTGGGTGTAATGATTACAGGTATCATTAATGTAGATTCTATTTTCCCGCCCTCCCTATCATTTTATACGCGTTTGTTACTTGGCTTTGATATTTAGGAGTTACACGAACCCTCGAATGCTTTATTCCCAAACATGGCGATCCCTATGACCCCGCCAATGTCGTTGGTTGGGGTGTTGTTCGGATTGACCTGAAATCGGTCCTAAACAACAGCAACACCACCACCACAACCACCACCCCCTTGGGTACGGAAGTCCCCGCCACCGCCGAGAACTCAGAACTGGCGGTGACATATCCCGGGCCGGTGCCGGGTCTGGTTACCGTGGCCGCCTACGACCACGAACGGGGTCGGGTCTTTGTGGGTGCGGTCACGACTTCAGGCGTTTTTGTATGTCCCTATAGGCCACCCCAAGCCGCGTCAGTCTAATCGACTTAAAGAATCTCAGGTAACGTTGGGGGTGTCCCACTTTCGGTAGTTGCCTCGAGTATACTGCCACTCGTCTTTCTTTGCTTTTTTTCGATCCTGTGTGCGGCCCTCAAGTAAAAATAAATAAATATATATCTCTTACTAGTAATGGCCAATATTCAACAATGGGAACAACGGCAATTCCATCATGGCAAAATTCCAAATAGATAGTTTAGCAAGGTAAAGATTTTTTTTTTAAAAATAGACTAAACTGTCAACTCAGCTGACTCCGTTGACCGATAAGCAACAATAAGTTTCGAATAACTGTTCTTAAAAATTTCGCCAGATTGGTGAAAAAAGATGCGCAGACCGGGAATCGAACCCGGGTCTACCGCGTGGCAGGCGGTAATTATACCACTAAACCATCTGCG
>JANBQC010000096.1:0-60356 GCA_027576995.1 Dimargaris cristalligena
TTATCTACCTGCCCTACTCGGCATCTTTGTTATTCTTATCTATAGTTCTTGGCCCTACTCGGCCTACTTGGTTACAATATCAATCGCTTATGTTTAACTCTTGGCTGTACCTTGGCCCAGGTGACTGGACACTCCAACCACCAGCAGGGCTAACCATCAAATACCCTCCCACTCTCCTCGCCTCTCCCCTTTCCCTCCCTTATACACCTCCCTTGATCTGCATAGGGCAGCCAGCCCCCGTTATATCGCCAAACTCTTAATGTAATCTACCTTCCTCCCCATTCTTTGGGAACGCGGTCCTCTCACTTGGGTTTTCACGCCTGAGGGGCTACCCCCCCCCCCCACACACACACATACACTCCCTTCCCCTTCGATTTAGTATGAACCCCAAACGAACCCTTTTACGCTGGCTTTGCAAGTATGCTTAGCTACCCAACCCCGAATACGCTTTCACGCTCCATCTACTGTACATGTTACGCGCCACCCCCACTTTATTCCACCAGTATTATAATGAATAAATATTTTATATTGCAATTGTGTTTTGGGGCTTATCCTATCATTTGGAACTGAGCCCGTGTTTCAGTGGAGCTCCATACCTATACCAACTAAGGTCGACTGGGATTACCACAAGGTCTAATTCGGTAGATTAGCAAAGTTGATGATCCTCTCAACCTGTTGACCAACTCTCCACTGATCCTTCTTAGGTGTATCATCAATGCTAAATTAGGCCCTATGCTTAGCGCAAGGGTTGGTGTGGGGCTGACTGGGCGAACGAATGGCTTCGTGTGGAAGAAACGATTATTATTATTATTATTATTATTATTATTATTATCCGCTTCAACTGTCCCTAGTGATATAATTTAAACATATATGGGTGCGGGGAGGTTAAGGGGTCGACGGAAAAGGAAATAGTGTATTACGGGATCAACACTATTTTATAACCGCATCATGGCTTGGCTGCATGTTAGGCATGGCGACCTTGGCTTCATCGGATGCGGTCCGTAACAAAGTAGAATGGGATGATGGGCAGCGGTTAAATGATATACCATTAACTCCTAATAAGGCAAGATAAGACTGGCTATGGAGCTGGGTTTGGTTAAAGTGGGCAATGGAGTACGCCCTATAACACCACTGTGCGCTGGGTTAGAAATGGGGGATGGTTGAGTGCGTCTTTTTCAGAATCCATTGATTCAGCTATGCTTTCCAATTGCCCTGGGCTGGCCAACAATCAATGTGATCAGTAATTGCAACTTCCACTCCCAGCCTCGGGCCCATTAAGGTTACCTCGCTTGATCTAACAAACGGTGTTCAGTTGGCCACCCAAAGGGAAACCCTACATAGCACTATCGCTACTCATATCAAATCAAAAACTCTGACAATAGTTTTGGGTGAGGGAGAGTAAGGTACGCTGAGTAACAGACATATTGTGCATCTATTAAATGCTGTAGTCATTACTTAGGCAGCCCCGTATAGGTTATCTATTAAACGGAACCACTGGTAAATGCGTTTTCACTAGATAAACTCAAAAAAGGATAAATAAAACGAGTGCATTGATAGATGCGATACGGACTAGTTCCTGATTGCCAACCCGGACCTTCATTAGCGAAGTAGCTAAGAGTGCATCAACCATTCAATGTACGCAAGTAGCCGCCAGTAAGCTCTCAAAACAAAGCAGGGAGGAGTTCGGCATATATTAATAGCGAACTCGCGAGTTCTTCCAGCTTAGATTAACCAATGGCGATCGAAACCACGCACCAGAAAACAGGGCGCTTCGGTTGGATCCTTATGGAACAAAGTATCACTTGCTAGCGTTATGTTGCTAATAGTATTGTTTAGGCCATATGGGTGGCATAATGTGAAAACTGTCCAAATGCAATAAAGAACCCCGTAATCCGCAGAACCAAAGGCCACGTCGCATACCAAAAATTGACAATGGATTCTTTAAATAGTTTCTGGATCATCGCCGTTCGATATGGCCCAAAAACGAACGTTTTTTCTCGAAAATGTGTATCCACTTCAAACGCTAGTGTCATCATGGATACCTGTGGCCCGACTTTACATCCGTCGTATATTAAGGCAAGACATGGTCGCCTCAACTGGACGTTATGCACTTTCCCCAAACTCCAACTTTTGAGACACCCGGTTTTGATACTTTACATTTACAACCAGTTTACTTTCTCTTACTTACATTACTACCATTCCCAATGAAGGTCATACTAGCATGTGTGATGGCTATGTACATTCCAATTACTTGCAATGCGCAACCTATTACCCTCGACATTTCACCTCCCTTGGTGGAATCCGACCCATCGCCTGTGCGTATACCCAGACACATGTTGATGCTGATGCAGTGGAACACTGCCATTTAAAGAGATATCAGGGCCGTCTTATTCGCGGCGAATAATCCCCCGAAACATCCGTTCGGTTCAACCAGTCGTCGGGGGAGGGGGGTCAGGGTCTGGAGCCAGGCCGGCGGGTTCCATCTCGGCAGCGACAGCGAAAGATCCCGGCTAAATATATCTAATGGATTTAAGTTTTTTTACTTGATCCTTGTCCTGAAATGGTGGTTTCCTTTGGTTCTACTAGTCAATATGGGGGAGTATCCGCCCGATATGAATCACTCTACTTACGATTGCATTCTTGGGCGAATATCGTTCGGGGGTGTTGCGCCGATTCAAAGTTTATTTTATCTAGGGTAGATTCCGTTTGGCTACAGACTGCGGGCATTTACTACTAAAAGCCCTATTTTTCTAATACGCAGATGTCGACTGTTTCCTGTGCATAATAATAAACATTAGTCCGCCATTTGACCAATTTCATGTCAGTGGTGCCTGGCCTTTGAATGGGTGAAACCACCCGCAATAACAGTGGTAGTGGATACGAATCTCTCAATCCAAAAAATCACGTGACACTAACAAGGAACGGCCCAACGCAGCTTCCCACTCCACTATTTTTTTTCGCATGGCATTCCCAAATGGTGGCGGAGATGGTTCACACCCATGGCAATTGAAGCTGATAACCACCGTGAAACTAACATCCTGGCCCAAAATTTTTTAGAGAGTCCCACCGAGGTCCCCCCTAAAAGCAATAGAACCACTTAGCAGCCAGAAATTCGACATAGGCCAGGTCGGGTATAGTGAGTGTAGAGTGGGCGAGTGGAGGGAGGTTTCAGGTGGGATGTGTGTGAGAGAGAATTATGTAGTAGTAGTGGACAACCCCCCCATACTTTCCCCATAGGCCAAGTGGGCTGGGCGAAAAAAAATTGTATGCAAGCAGGAAGAAGGGGAAACTATGTCAACCCAAGTTCAAGTGCCCGATCCGCTGATTCCCCCTCTTCTTCTCATCTATCCACCAAGATCAACTTGTCTTTGTGCGTGATCCCTCCACACTCTCCCACACCCACCTTCCCCTTCCATTTTTCCACCCAACCCCCAACCGCTACTATGGAGAACGATCAAGGCCAGCTCGTCGACATGTACCAGCCCCGCAAGTGCTCGGCTACCAACCGCCTGATCCCCGCCAAGGACCACGCCGCCGTCCAGATCAACATCGGTAACATCAACGACAAGGGTATCTACGTCAAGTCCTTCAAGACCTACAGTCTGTCCGGCTTCGTCCGCCGCACCGGTGAATCCGATGAGTCCCTCAACCGCCTGGCCACCCAGGACGGTTACCTGAAGAACGTCTGGAACCCCCGGAAGTAAACCCATTGTTTCTTTTACGAACCCTCGTTTGTCCGGACAACTTCGCATACAGCACAGGTGTGTGTGTGGGGTCGGGGCGGGGTTGGTGATTTTATAGAGTAAGACGCTGGTTCGGAGAGATCGGCCTTGTAACCCGGTGAATCTCTCCATCTCAGCCCAGTCGTTTTTTTTACTTAATACCACCAGCCGCCTCCGTCTATATTGGGTTGCCCCAAGGTTGCGTTGATCGGAGGCTACCTAGAAATCCCCTTTAAGGTACCCCCATTGTAACTTCAATAAAGAAAAAACCCCCTCGCTTGTTTTATTTCAATCTTTCCTAGATGACCGTAAACACGATTCTGTCAGATCTACATGATGGGCGAAGTTCCCAGAACTTGGCGATTCCGCTGATTTATGGCTGAATGGTGAATCTATGAGAGCAGTCCAAGCACAAAAGTGATTCGAAAGATCTGTAGGGGGACTAATTTAGTCCGAGTATATGAGATTCCCCGCCGGCTCACTTTCTGGGCTACCAAGCGTAGGGCCACTGATCACTAATCCGGATTTCATAACTGCCAGTATCATTCTGGAGCAAGGCGATCTTCGGACAACTCCATGAATGACCAAGACCATTCAGGAGACACCACCTCATAGCCAACCCATTTCACGGGCCCCCTGCTTGGTCGGAACTTATCGATTCCCTTTTATTCCAATTTCTTTTGGGTGGATTCTATACCTCCCGAGGCGCCTCTCTTGAGCCCCCCCCCCATTCGCTGGGGCCCACTTCCTATTCCATTCTATCCCAACGCAACTCTGCTCCGCCATGTCGGGTTTCGGCTCGGCTCGACTCGTCGGTTGGGGCGCCAACCTGGCCCCTTTGGTCCGGCCACTAGCCCGCCGGCCGGTTGCCGCACAGCTTAACTCTCTGAAAGAAAACCACCCCTCTCAACCAGGGACATTGCCTAGCATTGCCGAACTGGTTCCGCAATCTCCCTGGCTCGAGCCAGTGGTTAATGACGGCAGTTCCCCGGATGCCCATATCAAACTACCCACGGCTCTCGAGGCCCTAGCAACTCTACCTGGGCTGGAAAAGGTAGCGTGCACTGTTACTACGGCGGGGATTAAATTAAACCCGCATTGACGTTTGGCCAACCTACTAATTACGAAGAGTGTTCAGTGATGGCCATGTTTTACTACCGCCCCAGCGCTACGCTTGCTCATACATCATATCTCTCCCCAAGTAGAAATCTATATACTAATTATTTTATTCGTGATTTACCCCCATCATTGGCTGGTTAACCCAACAACAGGATATCGAGATCACTGCCATTGCTGCAGGGCATATGTTCTCTATGGTTGGCATTCGGTCCCCTTCCAGTAACCGTCACTACCTGGCAGGGTTTGGAGTGAATAGCGCGGGTCAGTTGGGTAAGTGCAGTCCTTGGTATACCAATTTTATACCGCCACGCTATTGCACTTTAATGGGGTCTTTTAATCCCAACCGCTAAACAAGCCACCCCCTCCATACACCTAATGCCCCCCGGTCTATTCATTGTCACGCTATATTTGGGGTACCCCCCTCCCCTCCTTGCACCACGTGGTTTTCAGGTACCTGCGAACCCAGCCGGGGACATTTCGGATTCCATCTGTTCCAGTCGTCCCACCCGGTATTAGGCCTGTCTTGTGGACGTCAACATACCCTCGCACTGTTCGGCGCGGACTCCTCTAGTACCGAGCCGGAACTTCTGATGAGTTGTGGTGATGACCAGCAAGGCCAGTCGGCTCTGCCCACATCATCCCCGGACGAATCGGAATCCTATAGCCTATCCGGCTTCCGTCCCACCCAAATTACACCGCCAAGTGACGAGTCCGAACCGATCCACATTAAATCGGTTGGGGCTGGACTGGATCACTCTGTACTCATGAGCCGTAAGTTTCTAATGGGGTTTGTCCCCAGCTTACCATGGCCTGGTTAATTTTAATCATCCCTCCAATGCGAAAGCGATGTCGGTGTTAAGCACCATTTCATTGGACCAGGTATTTGGCTCCGTGACTGTAATCGGGTTTGGTTTAGAACTATTATCCATTTTGATATCAAGACGCATTGATGGGGTTGTCAAATGGTATATATTCTATACTTTGTGTGGCTGTTTCAAGCCATCGGGCATAAAACCCCGAGAAATATTCTAATTATACAACCCCTGGTTCATTTAACCCCCCCCCCCCTCCCCTCTTCGCTACAGAAAACGGGCATATTTACACGATGGGCTGGGCTGCAGATGGCCAAGTCGGCCAGGGCTCCGCTTTTAAGAGCCACTGTTTAACCGCCCGGAGAATACCCGGCATTGCCGATATTTCATTCCGCAAAATCTCCACCAAATCCGACTTTACGTGGGCGCTCGACCGTAAGTATGACTAGATAAAGGTTTGGTCTAGTCATCGATATCCCGAAAACACGCGGCATTTTTCGTGACTAGACCTAACCGCCACCCCTACTGAACGCTCCCATCCAGCCTTCCATTGAAAGGTGGCGATGGGGCGATGGCTTTTGGTATCGTTTACTCATAGTAATCCGAGTTATCTTTAATATAATATATACGGATTTTTTAGACACCGGTCAGGTATACTTTTGGGGGAATTCGGAATACGGCCAATCCATGTTAGGGCACAAAACTGATCGGGTATGTGTCTACTCCACTGAATATTTGTGAACTGAAACACGTACATATTACATATATATACACACATACATACAAACATACACACCAATACTCGATCGACCTGAACCTTCGTTGAATTTGCAATCCGCATCCACATCCATGGCTTAACTTATTTAACGCCGGCTATATGAAGCCTTGTGTCCAACATTTACTATTAGCACTGACACTCAACTGTACTACCAATTTAATTCATCGATAATTATTCACATCCTACCCGAACACCCCGTGCTTAGATTCTCGAAGCGGTACGAGTTCCTCTGGATTTCGCAGTCAAAGATGTAGCAGCTGGCGGAACCCATTCCCTCTTACTTTCAGGTAGGTATCCCCCCGCTACCCTTATATATATATATATATTATGGACATGTCATGGCTTTTGACCTTTGAAAACCCAATCTAGATGGTTATGTGTAAGGCTCCTTTATCAGCTCTGTGCAAAGGACATATTTGGCTGTTATCATGTCCTCCATTTCCCGCAAGTTACTCACCATGATTGCCTGTCTATTACTGTTATTTGGGCCCGCGTGATCAACCGGTTGGATGCCCGATTTTGATATATATATATTTATATATGTCATTCGAATGACAGAGGATGGTGACATGTACACATGTGGGTACGGGGCACTTGGGCTCGGTGACATTGAGCATGTGTTGCTGCAGCCCACGAAGATCCCGTGGCCAAAAACCAGCGGGCTCGTGACCCAGGTCTTCGCTGGATTAGATTATTGTGCGTGCATAACTGGTAAGTATAAATCCACTATGTTTTGCGACCCTGCATACGATTCCATTACTTCATGTTTTGACCACCATGATCCAATATTTACAATTCCTCATCACACCCCAGCGCTTATTATTATTATGACCGCGTTTGTTACCTATTTACCCCTCAGATGCTGACACCCTTTACGTTTGGGGATTAAACAGTGTATTCGGTCGACTGGGCCATGACCTCACAGGTGGGCTCTCTCATGTAGTCACTCCCCGTCGAGTTACTATGCCTTCAGGGTCCAAGGGGCGAACTTTAACTGTTGCCTGTGGTACCCATCATATATTGGCGCTGGTTCAATAAAACCTTAGGCAACAGCCTCAAAAAATGGTTGAGAAATCGAGAGGTATATGGTTTAGAGTTTGAATATATCAATACAAAGGGTGAGTAAAGAAACGTATGGAATAACCACAGTTTCAAGCAGGGTATAAAGAAATAAGAAATCTTCAGAACAGTAGTGCCTTCGAGGGTTGGTAGGATTAAGGATAAGGTCCGGTGTAAAATATAATGAGTATGAATGTCTGCCCGCTCAAAATAGGCCAAATAAAAATGAACACCATGGGAAATGTGTATGAGCTGGTTTGATTGTACTTTAATCCTACAACTAAATATACAGGTATAAAAAAGCGTGCTCGGTAGGTCAAATGCCAGGGCGCGGGCGGGCATGGTAGCGTATAAGACGCTTAGTCGCCGTGCGGTCCATGAGGGACTACAGGTTCTCAACCACGACAACTTCGTCCGGGTTTTCGCTATTACAGTAGAGTGGGACATGGTGCCGATAAAGAATAGTTAGATTTAGATACAATATAGTAGGCGTAGATGCAGGCTGATTAGAGACAGTCTGTAAAGCAGTAGGGTCGGTACATATATATATATATAGATATATATGCGGGAGTGGGGGTAGGGTAAATGTGAACCAGCGGCGAAAGGAACTTACCGTTGCGGTCTCGGAACCGGCGAGGTTTCCATATCACTGAATTCCATATGGGCACTGTGACTGATGGGGTAATCGTACTCGTCCTCCTCCTCCTCGGAATAGGAGGTCGGACTCTGACAGTTACAACTAAAGTAGACAACGCGCTTCAAATGACGGTTAAAGAAGAAGTAGTGGAACGACCAGCTGTTATGGGGGGTAAAACGATGATCATCACGGCAGTGCCCGAAAGGCGATGGGGCCGGAGGGTAAACCATATGACAGCATGGGTGGTAAGGTATACGCGTTGAAGGAAGAAGGTAGTGTTCAAGCACACATCCACGCATTCCCAAACCAGGAAAGCAGTCATAATTGACATAGCCGAGATATGATGAGTTGGGTTGTGAGGTTCACGAGGTGTGTTGCGAGAGAACCGAAATACAAGAGCGCCAAACAAGGGCGGTCGCCAATGTACGCGGATAATTACCCAAGCAGACACGTGTCGATTAGATGAGTTGTTTCCAATGCCATAGTGTGTGTATGTGTAGGTGATTGATAACCAGCGCAACGTATGATGAACCAACAGTTCCATTAGGAAACAACCACACCCAGAAAGACCCCCATCGCGCATTCGAAATAGATTCCAAAAAAAGGTGATGATTTTAGAAACCAGGGGTGTTGAATACGATAGAATACCAAAACTAGGGTATTCAAGAAAATAACCACATCTATCCTTGCTATACTAATCTATGCTCCACCGTGACTCGCGTGGGGGGAAAAGAGGAATGTTTGGCTGGTGAAGGAGAACGAGGGTTAGGCGACCAAGCTAATAGAAGATGGTAGACCTGACCCCCTCATTCTCACGGTTAGTACTAGGTTGGTCCCCTTTCTCGAATGGGGTCTCCGCGGAATAGGTGCGGAGATGAATCAAGAAAGACAAATAAGCGGTAAGCCAGAGGGTAAAGAGGTGGGGGATGATTCACTGACTGCTTATCAGATCCGGGTATTAGAGGGTGGTGAGTGGAAGGGGGCTGCAGCGATATGTACCCACCGCCAAGTCACAAGTCATAATACTTTTTTCCCTTTCATGTTAACCCTGGGATCCCAGCCAAAGCCCAAAACCATACCCCATCCAGAAAATACACGCCAAAACATAGGCGAATGAATCAAGCTGGAGGCCAAAGAAGGGAAAACCACACAGGGGTGGAGGTCACGGGGAGCTGTATAATTTGGTTAAAGGCACGGGCAACACCAATCGACGGTACTTACATTGAGCCGTTCTCGGCAAAGGGGTCGGAGTCCCCTTCGGGTTGGTAGGAGTACACGCTGCACTCTTGAAGGTCAATGACCTTATCGACGACTTCCCACAGGCGGTAGCGCTGGATGGCGGTGGTGTTGCCCGCCGTAAAGAGGGTTGAATTGATGGAGTTGATAACTGACATGGCGTCGGGCTCATGAGTGAACTGCTCCTTCGTAATAAACCTGTTGGTTCAGATGGCGAGAATAGTTATAGGCAAAAGACCAATTATAGCAGGATGATGGTTAATATTCCAGCCTGGAGAAAATAGGAGTGTGGGCAGCTATCAAACGGTATCGGCAGCCAAGTGTAAGAAGGCTGATTCAGGAAGCTGAAGGCCCATTGTCATACAGACGCGTGGGAATTGTCACCACGGGATCCACCCGCCGGCGCTGAGTAAGAAGGGGGGTAACGGGGGGGGGGAATACCACTCCACAGAACACCCGGGGAGGTTTATGGTAGCACCAAGGTCTAAAAATGGATTAAGGAGGGAGTCAGGACTTACCGGAAGTCGTAATCAGGGAAGGACGCGTTCAGCGTGGCAATAAGGTAGAAAAGCACCTTGCGCGATGACGTCTCGGTGAGGGGTCCAAAGGGGGAGGTCATATGGCTCAGTGACTGCTCGGGCGAGAGGCTCGAAGCTTCCAGCAGGTCCTCCTGGAATTTATTCTCAAAGAACTTGTACAGTTTTTTATCGGCCCCCGCGAATTTGCCTAGTGGGAATGAGAAGTGGACACATAGAAGGGAACAACAGATAGGAGGTTTGCACCAAATCGCATTGCAATAGTAGTCGCGTGTGAGTTGTTCGGGTTGGTTTAAAAATAGTAGCCATTACAGAGTCTGATCACGCGAAACGAGAAAAAAGCGCAAGTGGGAGGCTAAGAGTGAGCCGAGAAGCCGGGTGTTTCGCATACACGCAATACCAATATAAATATGGGTGAAGTTCAGCTTAGCTGCATAAGAATTTAACTGATATGTGTATGGGAAAATCGGTGGGTTCTTATTTTCAACCAGTAGTATTTGCCTCATCAAATGGATTTTTCGTTATACAGCCTTGCTGAACTACTCCCATATAAATACCGATGCAAATAACAACAGGCATTGCACCATAGAGCACCACAGCCTCCACCGTGAACAGTGTTCCCCACCAAGGGAGCAGGTGGAGATTTATGTCACTCGCTTAGGGATGGTGACTGCTGTCGTCAGCGACAGAAGGAAGAGTGGCGAGGATTATCCACCACTCTGTCCCTTTCACTGAGCCCTTAGGGCTCTCCTCAGGGACTTGGGGCAGTGCAGGCCCGCGTCTCTGGTCGGGGTACATTACAGTGTATCTGGTTATTGGGACGCCTGGGTAAGTCCCACGCCCTTGCCACAAGCCGTTTTCGGACCAGTCACTAATAATTCGACAGAGAGGGGGTGTACAAGTACAGTAAGAAGAGGGTGGGGGGTACTTACAGGAATAGGCTTCGAGACGGCCATTGACGCGGTTTTCGCCCGAAGTCTCAAACGAGAGGACGGGGTTTATTATGTTGAAGTCGGCGATGTCCAGGTATTTCATGGTAGTGGTGGGGTTTTGGAGAGGAACTGGTCGAGATGAGGTTAGATGGGGCACTTTAAGAACAAATAGTGCGGGAGTAGGGTGGTTAATAAAAATAGAGGAAGGAGTAGGGGACGGGGTTGAGTAAATGACTCGACCTAAGAGGGCTTTGGTTTAAGAAAGGAGAAGTGGGCAATGAAACCGACTGGTAAAAAGCTGGTGAAACCGAGATTAGACTGAGGCGGGTGAGCCAAAAAAGGGAAATAATATTTTTGGAGAAGCGGAAATGAACGAACTATAGATGGAAAGGATAGTAGGGATAGGATAGATAAAGACGATACGGAAGAGACTTAGTTAGGGGTTCCTCCTAAAGGATTGATACTGTAATTTAATGGGAGAGAGCGTATATGCGGATATGCAGATACTATAGAAGCAAAGAAAGGGGAAGAAAGGTAAGTAATACGTGTAATAATAAGTACAGACAGGCAAAAGAGATTATATGCGTGTGAAATACTTAATACCCAAATTGGCGCAATGGACAACAGCAGGATAAGTGAGAAGAGTTGGTTATAAACTAAAGGAGAATATAATAAAGTAAAGTAAAGCCAAATAAAATAAAGTAAGCAGAGTAGGTGGAACTTAGAAAAAGGAGGGGAGGATGTGGGGTAGTTTTAAATGGCTGACACCGTAGACGGGCGAATGAAGAGGGGAGAGGGAGGGGGAGGGCGCACCACTCTCTGGGTTCATAATCTGTGACGACTATTTCGACTAAAATGGGTGGGAAAAGGGCCCGCCGCCGAGATTCGGAGCAAGATTTGCTAGGCCAATACGTAGCATAGAACAGCCCGCCGTATATTTCAATCGGATTTGGTTGGTTACAATACACCCCTGGCCCTCTCCCCCATACCAACGGCTTAAGCGAAAAAGTAGCCAATCCCGTCATCGTGTTACCTCTAGCCAGTGGCGCAACAGCTAGCCTAGGCGGTATTCTGCTTAGAATAGAGAGGGAGGAATCCCCCCATGACTGGCGATGGAGATGATAGATGGTATTAGAGGAGAGGAGAAAAGGGGGGGGGGTACCCTGCAGCCTAAATGCGCATAGACGGTGGGGTGACTATAAGGGTAAAGGGCAAAGGGATGGTGTATGTGAATGTGCATGAATGGATTGCTCCTCCCCTGATATTCTAGAGATCCGGGCACGTGTGATGATGGGCTGGGACAACTCGCGCTGGTCCAACGTGCCTGGTAACTAACTAATTGCGCACGTTGGCACCATATTCGAGGAAAAGGGATACTCCCTCACCCAGCCTTGATAACCCAGGGTGTATAAACTAGTGGCGGACGAGGCGATCCTGCTGGATACCCCGTGCAAAGTACTCGGACATCGATTGGTGAGTGGGGAAAGGGCCGTGCTTGCAGCGACGACCCTTTTCTTGTTGGCTATGCATGATTTTTTCTGGCGGGCTTCTGCTGGAGGGAGAACGGGAAAGAGAGAGAGCGCGAGTGAGACTGGGCCAAATTCTTCGACCCAATTAGTGTGCGCCCGGACCAATTTCCCATCTTAATTTGGTATTCCAGTCGGGGAATTAACAGAGCCCCACCTGGAAGACGACGGCCCAATTAACCTGGGTCCCACGACCTGGCTGGGGAGCCTCCCCCCCTCTTTTGGATCATTGAGGTATTATCCGTCAATAAGCTGCTTCAGAAGGGTCGCCGTGAGTAAGAAAGACGCCCACTTCCATTGAAAATTACACCGTCTGGCTATACTCCGTGGCGATTGGAATAAATCGGTGGCGTAGCGCGGGGGGTGTAAGTTTAGTGCGACGAAGGGGGTGGGAGCGGAGCCCAAAGGGGTGGATATGATGGTTGTACATTGGATATCAAGTACGCAATTGGCGGATTCGTTAGCTTAGCCGCCGCCTTTACGATTGCCCTCTTCCCCACGGGGGTAGGACAAACGGGATGATTTCTGTTCAGTCTGCCGAGAAAACCACCCACCCGCACTGGTAGGTTTTACTTTAGGGAGGAGGGTGTCCCTCTTTTGCCTATTGCCCTCCACCGTCATCCCACAGCAACATACAGTCTATATTTTGGGGAGTCTGTGGTCCATTGGAGGGTATGGCTGGTCCATCTACCCTGTCCTATGTTTCTAGAACATTTCATGTATATATATAAATATATATAAATATAAAATATCGGGTGGGGGGAATGACGAAGGTATTTTTCCTCGGGATATATCTCCCCAAAAAAACCCATCCTTCTCCAATTGGGTCATCCCCATCTCTCGATAAGAGTAAACGAGGTCTACTATAGTAATCAAGCAATCATCCTGGATGGGAAGAAACTCAGTTGCCCGAGTCTGTGGTTGTTGCATACAAACACACCCCGTGGCCAGATGACGAAGGTAAGGGGAGAGGGGTTTGAGGCATCCCGCTGCTAGCCAGCTATGCTATACGCACTACATGGAATTGGCCTATTTCTCGCCCCACCCCTCCTCCATTTCTCTTTTCTCCTTTCGTTCTTTCCAAGGTTAGTTCCTGTTTTTCTATATATTTGATTATTGGTGATTAAACTTATTAATTTTTTCGCCATTCAGTCTGTCCTGGCTTGTCGCCTGACCCAGCTGTTCGTCGTATCCCGTGCCCCTCCCACCACTTGCTTACAAAATTAGCCGGGGCCTAGGTCAACCACAGGTCTTTTATTTTTAAATTGGATACCCCCTACTGTAAGGTTCTTAAGAACGCTGAGCCGGTCAATCCAATCCCGGCCATCCCTTTAACCAGTAAGTCAGTATCTTCCAACTCTTCAACTGCCCGGATCCCTTGAGGTTTTATAGGGAGGGTTCGCTGGCGGCAGTGAAAACCATGCCTTTGATATATGGAAAAGGGTTAGGTAGGGGTGGCCCGGAATAAAGGGGTTGTTGTTCATCTCCGTTACCCTGCATAGTGGTGGGGTTGGCCCCAACTCTTCCACTCCAGTGGTTTGCGGGGAAGGTCAACGGCGCCGGATTCGTAATGGGCTAGACCTGCGCATACACCCTCACTCCGTCTTTTCCGCATATACCTATTTGGCCATGGCAGCTTTGAAGGCGAGGCCCTTTTTATCAGTAGCAGGCGGGGCGGGTCAGCTGCACTTCCTATTCTTCGCCCTTCACACCTCTCCGCTTTGTGTGTGGGGATATTAGGTCTGCGCCTCGTTTTTTTGAAGGCGGGCCAAGCCAATGTGTCTCTCTGTCTCTTCTCTATCGCTTAATATTAACTGACTGACTCAGTAGCCTGTTGGATTCTCAACTATCCCGCCCGGGCCGCCCACACTGTGCTTGGCGATTACCTCTATCATCCCACTCACACCCCTTCCCTTGTGTCCTCTCTGCACCGTCTCTTCTGTACCCACCTATAGACCACACCTCCCAGCTCAAAGGGGTAACCTTTCTCCCCCCCCTTAAGTCACTGTATTTCACCCACTCGCCTCCGACCCGGATGGCGAACCACTTCTTCACCCTTTATTCCATCTTTACTTTTATTCTCTTTCTAGCTGTAAGTTTATTTGTGATTCCTCCCGGCGGCGTGACCAGTGCTTTGCCTGCCCTCTTCGTTTCGTTTGTAATTTTCATCTTCACCTCCTACTCGTACTTTTACTCCGGTTTTCACGCCCCGACTCTAAGTGCCCTTCGCTTGACCCTTACTTCGCTCGTTCGCCCTATAGTCAAGTCTCTTGTTTGGCTCTGCCGAGTGACCTTCCGTTTCCTACGTGTCGCCGTTGCTTACTGCTTTCCACTTCCCATGGCCGTACAAGTCCCCATGATCCAAGTGCCGTGGAAGCGGTGCGAGGAGGCTGACTGGGTATCTGCCCTCCGCCGCTACATTAGCACCATCCTTGAGCAGGACCCCAACTCCTTCAATGACCAAATATACGCGCTGCACCGGCTGCGCCAAGACACCCGTGGCGTCAATATGGACTGCACCGGGAGGGACCTGCTCTATCGTTACTTTTCCCAACTTGAATTACTCGACCTCCGGTTCCAGCTCGAGAAAAAACCCATCGACCTGAACTTCACCTGGTCCGACGTATTCGGCCGCAGCATAGTCACCCAACCCTCGCTGGCCTTTGAGAAGGCCTCCATCATTTTCAATATGGGCGCCATTCTGTCCAACCTCGGAACCTACCAGGACCGCTCGGAACCCGATGGCTTGCGCAAGGCCAGCCACTATTTCATGTTCGCCGCTTCCATGATGCTGTTCATCAGCGAGAACTTCATCCATGCCCCTTCCATGGACCTCAACGCCAATACCCTAAAGGTGCTCAAAGAGCTCATGCTGGCCCAGGGCCAGGAGTGCTTCCTAGAAAAGTGCCTGCAGGAACAAAAGAAGGATACCCTCATTGCCAAGATCGCCTACCAAACCGCCTGGATGTACACCAACGTGGTGGAGAGCATGACCGAGTGCCTTAAAGGCGGCGTCTTTGAGGAGCAATGGATGTCCGTGTGCCAGATCAAACAGAAATACTACCAGGCCTCCGCCCAGTACCACAAGGGCCTGGCCGCCGAGTCCGACGGTCGCTACGGCGAGGCCGTGTCTCGTCTGACCCTGGCCGAGACTCATACCGCCGAGGCCACCAAGCTGGTCCAGAGCTTCGTGCACGCCTTCGATCCCCATTCCCTTTACCCACTGCTTCCCGACACCCATACGTGTTTGCACGACCTCGTTCTGACCATTCGGGAGTTGGTCAAGGAAAAATTGAACATGCTTTCCCGGGATAACGATATGATCTACCACGAGGCCGTGCCCAAAACCTCCATCCTCCCCCCCATTGACAAGATCTGCATGGTCAAGACCCAGCCCCTTAACGAAATGTACACCTCCCCCGGTGAACTGCAGCGCGTCGTGGGCGCCGATATATTCAGCCAGGTGGTGCCCATGCAGGTCCACGAGTCCGCCTCCGTATATGACGAGGAGAAGGCCAAGATAGTGCGTCAGTCCATCGACAAGTCGGACGCCGCCGATGCTGAAGTAGACTCGGCCTTCACCTTCATGCAGTTGCCCCAATCACTCGATAAATTCAAGAGCGGCGAGTCTAGTCTTGAACCTTCCCTAATGCAACTGGCCGACCCCCCTACCAATGTGCGCGAGTGGGCCCAACAGGTAGCCCAGGAGGAGGAGACTCACGGCGCCCTTCAGGATTTGATCGGTACCGTGGAGGGTTACCGGTCTCAGTTGCGCCAGAGCCTGGACGCCTCGGGGCTGGCCCTGGATGAGGAGCAGCGGGACTGCGAAAAGAATCGGGTGGAATTCGGAGACCAGTGGACTCAGGCTCCCTCAGGCGGTCTAACCAAGTCATTCCGTAAGGATCTGCGCAGCCGCCGGGAATCTCTGGAGCAGGCCTTCGCCGCTGACAACGACACCCTAAATCGCTACCAACAGTTCCAGTCTCTGTTCTCGGTGCTGCGGTCCGGCTACCACGGTGATGAACTCGAATCGGCCTTCATCGAAATGGTGCACAATGGCCTCCGTAAGTGCAAAGCCAACCAGAAGGAAGACAGTGGTGGTACGCTGCTGGATATTGGGGAGCACGATGCGGTGGACTTGACCGAACACGCCGAACATATCCAGCAAATCACTAACGAATTGACGAATCTCAAACGGGAGCGCCAAGGTATCCTGACTGAGATGAAGGAAATCGCCCGCTACGATGATATCAGCCACATCCTACTGCTCAATCGCCGTAACAAGGAGCTCGAGCCCCAGATCTTCAAGAATGAGCTGGCGAAATATCCCCCGTACCAAGAACAGCTTAGCCAGACCTTCGATCACCAACATAGCCTGATCCAGACCCTTTCGGAGTCATTCCGGACTCTAATGGAACTTCCCGAAGCCACCCGGATCCAGAACGCGTGGGATATCGTAGAAACCCAACGGGACCGTCTTGTCCAGCAACTGGAGGACGCCCGCAACAACTACGACGACATCAAGCACAATGTCCAACAGGGCGTTAAGTTCTACACCAGCCTGTCTGCCTTGGTCAACGACTTGTCAGGGAAGATTCGCGCCTTTTGCAACCAACGCCGTGAAGAACGGGATCAACTCTCCAACCGCCTTTTGACGGCCAAGCTAGAGACGGACCAGCAGGCCCTTCGGGCTCAGCTGGATAAGTTCAATCAGGCCCCCTCCGCCCCCAGCGGTGTGAATATGGCTGGTGCCCGGGCAGTCCCGCCCCCGGGAGCTGAGGATGACAATGTGCGACTGCTGACCCAGCAGGCCGGCGTGCTTTCCCTCGAAGGGCGCAGTAGCCCCTACCAGGGCCCGGGTCGGTATGCCCTGATGACTCAGGAGCCCCTCCGGCGTCTCAGCGGCGGATTCAGCCCGTCGCAGTCACCCATTCAACCCACAGGGTCCCCGTCGCGACCCACGGCCGCCGCCAATGCCTCTACCTTGCCACCCATGGGCCCCCCATATGGCCGCCCGGGATACGGATCCGGTTCCCCCCTGCACTACGCCAGTGCCGCTCTACCCCCCAAGAGCATGCATACGCTGGTCTCCCAGGCAGTCGATGGTGCCGCCCCCCCTGTGCCTCGCATTCCCTCGTGTCCTGAGACTTCGTCCACGGTTCCTTCCCAAGGCCCCAATGGAATTCCACCCTACCAGCCTTCGGCGCCCGACCTGGCTCCCCCGCAGCCCCACTTCCAACCCCAGCACCTCAGCCATGGGCCACCCATCAGTGGCCTGGAA
The DNA here is from genome assembly GCA_027576995.1 of Dimargaris cristalligena. NCBI lineage: Eukaryota > Fungi > Kickxellomycota > Dimargaritomycetes > Dimargaritales > Dimargaritaceae > Dimargaris > Dimargaris cristalligena. The sequence goes on from JANBQC010000096.1 coordinate 17,639, forward strand.
CTCTCGCCTGCCACCACAGTCGCCCCTTCCATTGGTGAACTTCTCCAGAAGTCCGAGGCTGGCTATCCCGATGGAGGCAATTCCCACCGCCTGGCGAATCTGTTTAAGGACTCGCCCTCTGAGAATGTGCCCGATATCTTCCGGCCCCACGGCGGGCCTCATCCGTCGTCGAGCCTGGCGCAACCCCCCCCTCGCCAAACGGCCCCCTATATCAACAATCTGCCGGGACCTTTTGCCAAAGTGGAGGCCGGTTCTACCCCCTATTATCTGCATCCGAGCACGATGGCCCCGTCGAGCCAGCCCGGAAGTGCCCCAAATGCTCCCGTGCCGCCCCTCCAAGCCGCGTCAGGGCCCTACCAAGGCAACGCTCCCCCTGCGGTTAATCCCTCTGGCCTTAACTCCCCTGCCACCTATTTCGCTGCCCAGATGCAGGGAGCCGGTCGACAGCAACTCCCAACGGCCTCCGAGGACAACAAAAAGCCGGCTGCCTATCCCTCTGGTGGCAATCCTACATCCCCAGCCGCCTATCCCTTCCCGCCTGTCGCGGCGACCCAGGCCCCAAGTCCCGATCGGAATCAATACGCGATGTCCCAGCAAACTGGGCATGGTTCACCTAAACCCCAGGACCCCCAGTCTCAGTTACGGTATGGCACCCTAGGAGGAGGAGTAGGTGCCGCCCCATTAAATCCAGGAGTGGTTCCGGCTACGTCCGCCCCATACGAGTATGGCCAATACCATCATTCCCCAGGGTACCAACATTCGCCTGGGGGAGCATCAGCCTTTTCCCCGACCAACCCCGCCACTAATTACGGCTCTACCCATCAGTCCGGGGCAGCCTTGGGTGGCCCGAATGTTAGGCCAACCTCCCCGCCATCAATGGCTGGTCATCCCTACGGTAGTGGAGGCTACTACCAGACCGCCACGACAATGTCAATGGCCCCTCCCCAAGCCCCTACCTACACGGGCTACGCCCCGCCAGGCACTTATAGCTCCCCAGGCCCCGCACCCGCCAGCTCCGCCCCGTATGTGTACCCCACCGGCACCAGTGCCGCCATGATTCCGGGGACTTCTGCCCCAGCCCCGCACTACCATATGACCGCCACCTCGGTTCCGCAAGGTAACCAGGCTGCATCATCGCCGCAGTTGACCCGACCTGCTTTGGGCACTACGGGCCTAGGCTCGCCCTCCCAGCAGCAATGGCAGCAGCCCAGTCACTCGAAGCCAACCGCTGCGGGATTTCCTGCGACCTCCCAGGCGGTCTATCCGACGACTACTACCGCCCCTGCGTACCACCCAGCCCAAATGGTTTATAGTGCACCCCCTGCCTCGAGTTCCCAGACACCGTATACCCAGCCCCCCCAGCAGTCCACCTCGATGGCTAGCCATCCCCCGACCGGCTACTATCCCGCTGGACCTGGGGCAACCACTTCGTACCATGACCCGGCCCAAGTGCCCGGTGCCTATTCGAAACCCATGACGCCAGCTTCGCTGACCCAAACCACGTCCTATTACACACCAGCCGTTGATCCTCACCGCCCGTCCACTTCCACTTACCCTCCGGCCCCGGGTCACCCCGTTTCCCATGCGACGGTCACTACCATGGCTATGGGCCATACTTCGACTCCGTACACTGCCCCCCCAGCCCCTACCCTTAATCACCCCGGTTCATTCCATATGGCCCAGTCTCCGCACATGGTAGGGAATCATCCGATTAGCCATCCTCCTCAACACCATCACCAGCAACAGCAGCAGCAACAACAGCCGCCGCAGCTACAGCCCGGTATGGGATTCAACTATATGCAGCAGCACCCAGGTGTCGGGTCGATGGGCTCCCCCCAGCCACCACTTCAACAACAGTTGCCTCCCCAACAGGCCCACCAGCACCATCACCACCAACCCCAGCCCCAGCAGCAACACCAACAACAACAACCTGCGCATAATATTGGATTCGGCGCTCCACCGGCCGGTTTCAACCCCATGGGGGCTTATACAGTCCCATCCCAGGCCACTAGCTCCGCTTCGTACCCACCGACCCAGCCTGGTATTGGGTTCCAATATGCTGCTGTCCCCCAAACTACGCAGGTATCTGGACACCATCATGCCCAGAGTCCTATGGTGGTATTCATTCCATCCGCCAGTGGGGTGCCTAGCGGCCACCCGTACTCCTATCCGACTAGTGGTCCAACCGGACTGTCAGGTTATGGGTCACCAACCCAGCAAACTGCCCCCCTCTACCAATCCGGACCCCCTGGTCAGGTTCAGCACCCCGACCTCGGGTTCGCACACCCCGGCCAGGCTACAACAGCCCAACAGCAACCCACGAATCTACCGCCTCAGCAGCTCCAGGCCCCGCCGCCGGCCCAATATACCGGCCAGAATCCGACCCTGAACCAGGGTGGATACCAACATCTTCAACAGCAGCAGCAACTGCAACAGCCGCCCTCAGCTAATAATATGGGCCAGCCTGCTGCCCCTGTATATCAGCAACCTCCGGGGCCTAATCAAGGGTATGCTAATCACAATCCTGCCTTACAGCCGCAACAGCAGATGCTCTACCAATTGCCTCTTCAGCCTCAGCAGCAACAACAGCAACCTCAGCAGCAGCAGCAACAGCAACAACCTCAACTGCATCATTCGTACAATGCTCAGCCCCAGGCTATGATGACTCACGCCCCTGCCCAGGGAATGGTGGGCCAAGGGCCCTATTCGGCTTCGGCCCACCAGTCTTATCCGAACCAGCACTTCCAGCAGGCTACATCCCCAGGACAGGGCGGTCACCAACACCCGCTCCAGCAGCAACCTCCGGCCCAGCAGCAGCAACAACCACCACCACAACAACAGCAATACGCTCAGCACCCCCAGGCCCATTCTGGAGCAGCTTACCCTAGTGGCCAATCTACGACCCCTGCTAATCCCCAGGTACAGTACCGTGAGGGCGGTAATTTAATGGATTAGAGGGGTATCTGCGACAGCCTCGATTTGAGATGGACAAACGTCTATCTTTGAATCTATATACATATTGTCTAGTATATATATATATATATATGAATATATTATGCGGTCAATATCGCACTACCCCGCGTTCCTTTCATCTACAGCTTCCCATTGTTTTATCCACCCAGTTTTCGTCCTTGTCAATTCCGCCCCAATATCTTCATATTCAATGAGTCCATTTCGGGCATATACATGAATGTTGAAGCGCTGCTTCTGGCTTCTGCCCGACTCCCTGAGGATGTCGAATCGGATGCTTAGCGACCTCAATTTTAGTTTTATTTCGTTTCAGGGCTACTTCTCTCTTTATTTCATTATTTTTTTTAGAGACCGCCTTGCTGTATATGCATAGATGGTTCCTTATCTTTTACTTTTCCGTAAATCTCTCTCTACAGGTTTTTATCGTTTGGTTCCCCCCTGCTTCTGTATCATGCCGTTGCCTTGGCTGTACTGCCCCGGTATTATATTTGGTATTATTCTACTTACATCCTTCCACATTCTCCTATTCTCTGGTTACTGTTCAACAGTACATGTTATAATTATGTATGGCCTTAGGCTTAAACAAAATAAAGGTATTCCCATATACCCTATTCCACAATGTAGCAACCGGTGTGGTTGAATTGTAATGGCTAAGGTTGAACCGGGAGAAGATACTCTGTATATTTGATTTTAATGTGTGTAGTTGAACCGGGCTAGTAGTAATATTCTGCCAGTTTGTTAATTCGGGTCTTCGTTAGAAATACTTGAAATGGTTTTACTGGGAATGGGGGCCGGGTTCAAATAAATCCCATAGTTATGGCAGACAACCTATATATTAAACCTTCAGGCATTATTCCAGGTATTCAAAGCTGCTTGTGGGGGTAAACATGGATGGTCCTATTTCGCCATGTAAACCAATAATTTGGTGGTTGGGCCAAACTTCTTGGGCTGCACCTAATTACGTTTTATACTCTTTTATACAGCTGGCAACCCATACACTGCTCAACCACGGGTTTGTAAAGATAGAGCCGAATCCGCAACTTTCAGGCAGAACCTTAGGGGGCTAGTTTCATGAAGTATGTTGAATGTTAGTGTCAAGGACATGGGAATGGGGAAACATACGGCCCGTAATCTGGGGGGTGAATACGGACATGCTACTTTGGATAGATACTGTGTTCCATTCCGGTGGATACATTTAATTGCCGAGTCTATAGGAAGTACGATTGCTATATATATATATATATATGAATTAATTGACCCAATTCTGGGTTCAGTTATCAATAAAACCTAACCAATAATTTATTTAGGTGCGGCCTCATATTGGCACAAATATCCTGTTCCGTTAGATCCGCGAGACCAAGTTCCGAACACCTATTTTTATATTTTATTTTTTGCAGCGGGAGACTCCTTGGGAATAGTTGGGACTATATCTCATTCGACTGACATTTTGAGTGCTATTCACTTCTGTAGGGGGAGAGGGGTGTCGATTGGCAGTCCTAACTTATGGATACTAAACTTATGAAGTGGCCGGGTATAGTAGTATTAAATGGGAAGGGGCTTCAGCCGTTTACTCGAAGTGGGGGTGGGGAGTATTATCTATTCGCTCACGGCTGTTTTTTTTTGTACTTCTTTAACTAATGGTCGGGAAGGTTGAGTATACGAGCGAAATGCGGCACCGAATAATAATTTCGAATAAAAATAAATAAAATATGATAATAAAATAGGCCTATATTTTAATCATTAAACAAGTTTAAAGAGTCTAGAACAGTTGGCCGGATATGATACTATGCGGTTGGGACAGGTGAAGGTCACCTATAGGGGCATTTGGATGGAGATACGTCTTTTATTATATGGCAGTAATGGTAAGAGAAGCTGTTGAAATGCCCGACTAAAGATGGAACGGCATTTCATATAGATGTACATGGAATATAGAGAAAAGGTCGTGTTATAGATGCAGTCAATGCTAAAAGGTTGGCGATAAATAGGCGTAAGGCAAAGTACGTGAAGTGGGCATATCAAATACCCCCTTTAACCGGCAGTAGGGGGTACAGTTAAATTAAGAATGAGGCCACTTTAGCCACTTTTTTGATGCCGGATTTGAAGCTGTCCCACAGCTTGCCACGGCGTTGGAGCGGATGGTGCAGTGGGCTACCGGAAGGATTGGTCATCGTGGTATCCATGACTCCGGTGGGGGATGCTAGAACTGGACTGGCGAAGACCAGGACGACTAAAATGGTAGCGCAGTTGAGAAGAGCGGAAACGGGCTTCATAGTGGTAGCGTAGGTGGAGGTGGCACAATAGGGTTCAAAGGATGATAATTGGCAGATGTAGCACACTACTTGATGCAGATAATATGGGCAGGTCGGCAAATGAAAGCCGAAAATACGGAGTAAATGGGGAAAAGGGAGTGGCTATGTGTAAATTCTACTGGGATAGAGGGCTGGGTAAAACTGGGTGCGGAATTGGGAAAGGCCGTGCTTGATATATATATATATATACAATTTGTGTGTGTCAGTCCAGTGTCGGAGGGGCAGTCGGGTATACCCCCCAAACTAAAGGTGTTGGATCCAGCGAACTCGTAAACTCAAACTCGGGTGACGGTATAGCCGGGAGCCAGAGAAAACCACGGTGTTTCGGCCGCCATTTCGGATACTCTCGACCGTATTTCTGCGTCTCGTCTTCGGGTCAACATTTATCCTTCTCCTCCCGAACAATCGGCTGCTGACAATCGCACGGGAAGCAAGTGAAAATGAGTGCATAATGGGGTTACTCAAATCATCTGTGCTTTTTGTCAATGAAGATTTCCCTCCACCCATTTCTCTTCTCTTCTCTTCACTTATCGCTATATCTATTAACGGGCGGACTTGGGACTGTTTAAGATTAAGGGCTTAAATTATAGTCGATTTTAACGATGGGGTGTGGCTTCCCACCTGCCCCACCAATAGCCCATCTCTTACGGAGTAGTTGTGGCGCAGTCGCATCCCAGTGCTGGAAAAACGGTGGAACAAATACCACCGTCCCCGCGATATATAATTTAGACAAATATAATTATTCCACCTTCCTATCATTTTAATTATATAGCACCCTATCCATATACATAATATGTTCGTGAAATTTAAAATTCTCGAATCTGCTCTCCTTGGCACCCTCCGCCTGGCAAGTCCAACAACAACAGTACATATAATAGTGCCCTTAATCTACTTTGCGTAACAGAATAGAATACCCTGGTCACAAACTTCGCCATGCCCGATACTTAAATAAGAGAGAGAGAGAGAGAGGGGGGTAAAATTGATCCAACAAAGAACTATTGAGATAGATTGCCGCCGAAAAGGATGACCATGGCCACGACGCCTTCCCCGCCCCCCTTGCCCAAGAGGATATTCAAGCTTACTGGGGCTTATCTAGTATGGGGCCGCTACATTATTAGTACAATTGCGTGGGTCTTCATTTGTCCTGTTTACTGGGCTACGCTGACTGAGGAGCAGGCTATTTAGGGATGTTGTAATGAAGGCGTAGATTACAAAGGTGGCTCTGTCTTGGATTGAGTCCCTGCCCAATAAAGGTTTGCTTATATGGAACATAAGGTTAGTGGGTAAACCTTTAGCCCATGCTTGGCATTGAGTGGAGGGAAAATGCGTAGTATAATCGGGAAGAGGGATAATATTGTTTGAAATGCCCATTGGGGTTTTTGGGCAATGGCCGATTAGTATGGGTGGCGGAGAGGGGAATGTGAATAAAGTCGCATGGGTATCGCTTCCATACTACGATTAAAGGGGACCCTCTTAACTTGGGTTAGCAAGTGCAGCACCTCAGCCCCAGCATTCTATAACCCTATTCCTGCCTCCCCACAGAGTGGGCCATCCTCAACTTTGGGGTTTCAACAGTAGCAATTGGTGCCGCTTAAGCACAGCCATTTTAGTAGGCGACGGACTGGACGCATGGTAAGAGGTTTTCGGCAGTGGAATAGGAATGGCCATATGTACGGCAAAACTCTCGAATGGAATTGCCAAATCATTAGGACAATGCGTTGGACAATGATTGACATCGTTCTACATTTAAAAATGACAGCCGCGATATTCGGACTCTCATGGTGACTGACTTCACTGAATGTTCGGAAGGTCAGTGGGGTGTTAATTAAATGTAAAGGAACACCTAGTTTCCCAGGTGGAGGCCTTTAGCAGTGATCGCAGTACTATGAAATTGGGGATTAGACCACCCCCTCAACTCGGGCCCCTTTGTCGCCAACCCCAATATCAGTTGAAGCATCCGTGTATTAGCTAGATAAATCGGTTAGTGCCCACACAGCTACGGAATTGTAAAATAAAAGTAGTTGGGAAGGGTTGGTGGGTATATAGATCGGCTGCCCGAGAGTCCAGGCGTATAATTATTTATTGAATTGTAAGTTGTACTCGCTTTGTTTAATGGGGTTGTGTATTATCAAGCGTGTAGAGGTAGGTCGGTTTGAAATTAAAACAATACTGGCAATAATATATTCTTCTTCGAGACCAGCCTCTCTCCTGTTTGGGCCCATAGCGGTACCATGGTTTGGCCATTTATAGTTATGTTGGGGTAGACTTCTGAGTGCACAGGGATAGCGGTGGTGGTTGGACATGGTAGTTGTACTACTCTAATTGCTGAAGTCTTTATTAATGGCCAATGGCGGCTAGCTTGCTTAGAAGTGACAAACCCACTGGTGTATGGCCCTCCACATCAAAAAATAGGCGGATTGCTGCTAGAAAATGAAGCCGAATAGCTAACTTGGACGGCTAATTGAGCACGAGATGTTTATATAACGAAGCTCCTCTATATAGACTAGGGTGCTCTTTCCGCTAAACTATATCCACCTTCGTCCATAAAAGAGTGGTTTTACATTTTAAAAAAATATTGCCAAAAGACCTGTTTGAGTCTTGTTATACAGTGGGGGTATGTGGGAGTGGCCTCGCAATATCGAGTATAGCCTTTCTGGGCGACGGGCAGTCGAAGGAAATTCACCAGTGAATCTATATTTCTATTAGATGCCCTCGTTTGGCAGAGACTCTAGGTACACAGCAATGACACACGTAGATCAATGATGTAGCTGGACTAAGGTTTGAGGAACCATTGTGTGTGTACCACACCACCCTCTCCCCCGTGCCCAATTATATGTCTGTTTGAACAGCAGCACCCCACTTAACCTAGCGTACCTTTTTGTCTCTCTGATAGCCGCTGCTACTTAAACCACCCGCCTCGTCAACATCGGCCTTAGCGCTGAAATTAGCGTCTTGCTTTGTTCACTCCTAGCTCTGGCTTATATACATGCAGTCCCTAGTCCACCCAATGTCTGCCCATTTAACCTTGAACTAAGCAATACTTCTCCGACTTCAGTGAACAGACAAGGGTAGCTTTTACGGCTTCCTGTTCTTTTTATATCACCTTTTCCTTTTCAATTTCATCATACTAAACATCCGATTTTCTCCGATATGCATTTGAAAGACCTTCTCTGCCCACTAGTCGCCTCCAAGCTAACGGCCTTCAGTTCCCCTCAGAACCCCGCCAGACAAACTATTATCGATGACCCCGGCACAAAATGGATTGATTCAACTATTTTTTTATCCCCTTTGCTAATAAACGATATTGTGCAACAACTGCCTGCGTCGTCGTATGTCTGGTGGGCCCCTGTGCTGCAGGGTGCTGGTCCCTATTCCGCTGAAATCTCTAATAAGGTGAGTTTATGTTTCCAGTGTTCGTAGGTGCATTCTGAGGGAAATTATATCACCAATATCATATTTAAGCCAAACGAATCAACTTTATTCGACCAGAATACGTTTAGTAATTTGTTCTATACATACAAAGGATAGTGGGAAACCGTGGCTAATTCAACCTTTCACCTCCCCGACCCTGTCAATTGACCCGAACGGCGACTATTTGGGCGATTTTTGTTGGTGACTATAATGTCACCTCCCACCCAGGTCAATAGATTTTTAAATCACCACTTTAATCTATTAGACTCAGGGGGCTACGACAATGTTCCTCCCGAGGAGCTCATCAATGGCTGGTTTACCCAAATTCCCTTAGAATCTACCTACGCAGTTGTTGAAATGATGGCCGATATGTACCATGGCTCGGTCAATATCTATTATGAAACCTCCTTTCTGAGCTCCTGGAGTAAAACCTACGACAGTATCCACGCCCTAGTCCGAGGGAACAGAGAAAACCCCCTATTCGTTGATACCAATTGGAAATACGTTGAGCTGGCTAGTATCCCGGCGATGGATTTTATGCGACAGTTCCCCATCGCCCAGGTGGCCACTTACGAAGTTCTAGAGCGCCTAATCAAACTGCAAAAAACCCCTTCTCACACCGAACCGCCGCCAGGCTCTCTAATCAACTACGATTTGCTCCATTTGGGAATTAACTTGGGCGAACTTCAGGACTTTAAGTTCACGCTCGGAGCCCTTCAGTGGATTGGCGTGCAGATTATCCTGAATGTGGCCATTTGGCACCTTTACCATACCGGAAATAAGGCGGTGCTCCAACAGTTCGTGAACATGCCTCAGTTTTTGGCCACCCCCAATCAAGACTACCAACAGTTTGCTCTCCTGCGACGATCTCTCAATTTTCTGCTGACTTTGGCAACGGTGAAACAAGATATCGAACTGATCCAGGCCATCACCCAGCGCTGGCTCTGGACAGCCGCTATTCAGTCAGGCGAGGGAGAAATCCGACCAACCTATAATCAGGAAATGGTGATTGATTGTTTATACGCTAATGGACTAGATAAATCGGCGGACTATCTCCGCAATCTTTGGAACGCTAACCACCAAACAGAACAAATGGATGCGACATTCTGTGCCAAGGTGAATTTTGGAAGTCGATGGCTTCGCGTCACACCCCACGGCAGTGTGCTTCTCGGACACTTTGTCCCCCATTTTTCGTTCAATGGAAGCGTCGTCTCCGGAATCCCCGAAAACGAAAAGGTACTGCCGGCTTGGAATATGGTACAGAAAGGTCGTTAATCTCGGCGGATTGATGTATTCAAGTAAGCTGTACTTCTTTTTTGAGGAGATGGTAGCTATTTCCACTTGGTTAAAAAATAAGCTTATTTCATACACATTGGTCACAGCTATATTCTAGTAATGAATGGGATAATTCACCCGACCTTAAATATTTGATATTTGATCACCAGCTCCAGAAATGGGGCAAGTACAACTCTTAGATTTTATAGTAAAAAGTATACACCCGTCCATTTGATGAATTTACCTGATGATATATACTACTAATCATCGGTCGCTACAAGTAGGAGCATCCGAAATGGTGAAATCGGGTTGGTGTATATGAGTTGGTGAGGTGAGAGAACTCCCTTGCAATTATAAGGAAGGGCCACCATTGCCTACTAGAAAAGAGGAAAGCATAATGTGATAACGAACCAATACCAATAAATCGGGCTTATCGTGGAGTATTCTTGACTGTTCTTAACCAAAAACTAGGGAGACTTGGAGGTTGCAGAAAATTGAGCTGCTACGTGCTATGCAGGGTTAACCGACTGTTGTCCCTACTAAAGAATGTAATTAAAAAAATGACAAATGCCATCAGCTAGGCGGCAGCCCGGAAACACACGCGTTCTGTCAGCCAGACCTGTTCAATCAATTTATAACTATTAGACAGTTTATTTATTAACCAACATAATCCTACCGTGTCCTGCCGAGTCCTATATTTTTAAAAGGGAAATATAACTGTACTATATAGTTCAATATACCAGTAGAGCGCCACTGCCAATCCCATAGCATTCAACCAAATTGTTTGTTGACTTAGGTTTACATTTGCTGGCCATGGTAAAAGAATTGCAGTTTATGGTTATTCCAGTTATATTGGCGGTGTCTGTAAAAATGGTGTACGTATCTATACCATCTTATTGATGTCTAGTGAACAATATATCCTTTTGACCCCGCGTCATCAATAAACGAATTCATCAGGCCGATTAATTATTTTTTTATTCGGAGCCAAATGGGTATATGTAAAGCTTCTAGGAAGCATGGTAATTTGAATAATAATAAGAGGCAATTGGTTTATGATATCTCTGGATTTAAAAAACCGGTATATAGTATTTTAAGTCTAGCAAGCCATTACAGGTTACGAGAGTATGGGAAACGAAACAAATATTATCCCAATATTGAGTTTATAAAATTATACCAAAAATATACTTTTCAGTTGTGGCCATATTCACGTGTAAGCACCGTATCCCGTTAGATCTGCGAAGTTAAGTACGTGTAAGCCAATTTAGTACTGAGGTGGGTGACCACTTGGGAATAGTTGGTGCCACAACTTTTTATTTTTTTCTCATTGTACTATTTTATCGCTATGATTTAATTGAAATTACCTCTGGAGCACCCTTTTGGTTGTGCATATTAATTAGGGTGGTGCTGTATTATTTAGTAAGTAAACGATTTAAGCCCCCCTCAACTCATAATACTCTATACAGACAAAGCCCTAAACTATGGTCAATTCCACCAGGGAGATACGGGATGTATGTTACACAGGTAGACGATTTTTTTATCTTTATTATTTAGTTAAAATGTTTAACAGAGAAACAAGCCAAGGTAGTCAATCAAGTGGGAAATTTAAGGCTGAATTATATTATGACAAGTAGGCTCTAGGCAAACATCAAAGTCCAGTTAGGATTAGGCTGGGACAAGGGGAGGGTTAGGTAAAAGACGAGAACGGTTGGACAGGTCATGAGCCCATCGGTGGGGGAGGAGGAGGGGGTGGCACATCATCATCATCCGCCGGTGGTGGTGGTGGAGGAGGGGCTTCCGATGGCGGAGGGGGTGGAGGTGGAACTGATGTAGAAAACGGGGGATATCCGGCAGCAGCAGCCGCCTGGCTGGCCGAGGCGGCATCTATCGGCGGGGCCGCCGTGCCCGGAGGAACGGTGGGCATTCCGGGCCACTGGTAGCTCGACGGGGGCGGAGGGTAACCGTAATCAGGGTAATACATGTGCGGTGGGTAACCCATAGGTGGCATAGGGGGCATTCCGTAGTAGGCTGCGGCACCGGCGGCTTGCCACGGCGAGGCGTGGGCCTCAGCGGACTCACCCGATGCACCGGGGGGAGCGGCAGGTAGGCCCGGGGCAGAGGCCGGTGGTGGATAAGGGGACATGCCCATCATGGGAGGTGGTGGGGGGTAGCCCGGGGGAAGTGGGAAGGGAGGAGGATGAGAGGGGGGAGGGGCACTGCCGTACGGATTGGGGGCGGAACTGGCTGGATTATGGTGGGGTGGACGGTGGTCGCGACCGCGGTAATCCGTCCGATGGCCTGGTCGGTCGGAAGAAGAACGAGGGGGACCTCCTCGACCACGTTGGTCATCCACGCCCCAGTCAATTCCTGCTGACTCTTTGGCTTCCCCATTACGGGGACCGAGCGGAATATTATTAGACCCCGTTCGGAAGGAAGCATCCCTACTGGGGCCTCCCCCGTCACGGGGCCGCGGACGCCGACCTTCGCTATCGTAAGGGTGGTAGGATCGGGCGCTACCACCACCTTCCCGGTGAGAGGGACCGGCGGACCGCCAACTGTTTTCCCCGCGCGGTTGGTGTGAAGGGGGGTGTTGTTGGTGGTGGTGGGAACCAGGTCCAGAACCCGAGTTGGAGTGGGAATGGCGTTGACCCATGGGGGTTGTCGACGGGGGCATCCCTGGAGGAGCCCCATTATTACCTACATTCTCCCCAAGTTCGGCCATTAGATTATTATAATCATTATTAAGCTGCTCGTCACGCTGCCGGGCCTGCTGGAGGGCCTGGGGGTCATTGCGCATACGACAGTCCCGCTCGGTATGGCCGGCCCCATTACAGATCTTACAGACCAGGCTAACGGTCACATTTTCCCGTTCAGGACATTCGTACTTACGGTGGCCCAAGGCCCCGCAGTTCAGACAGGTTAAGTTATTGTCGTCCCGCAGGGTACCGTTCAACGAGGCCAGTTCGCGTAGTTGCTCCTGTTTCAGCTGGTTCTGATACTCGGGGGTGATTGCCGACGAAGTAATGATTTTCTGCACCATATCAACGGCCTTTTTCACCTTTTCCTCCGTATCCGCCGAAATAAAGCAGTGCAAATCCTCCTCGGCCCCGGGTATATTCGAGACATCCCCGGTACGCCCTTCCTTGATACTCCCCTTACCGCGGATACTGATTTTCGCCGCAGAGGTAGATTCCATTTTCTTCAGCGTATTCCCGCGGGGTCCGATCAATAGTCCAATGAAGTTCACGTGGGGGTATTCCTTGGCCGGAATGAAAATTTTCTCACTGACCCGGGTGGGTTTGCGGTAGTCCGCGGGTGGGCGATATTCCGGGTCTTTGAGGGTGGCCTGCTGCACCAACCGATGCCGTTCGTCCTCCAGTTTCTTGCGGTACCGGTATTCCCGCGTGTTGACGCGTTTGCCGTCGGCGTTATATTGCGGTTCGGGGGAGGGGGATCGTTCGGGTTCGGGGGGTACGACGTCCCCCGATTTGATCCGCCGGCCGATTTCCTCAATGCGAATGTGCAGCGCGTAGAGATCGATTTGATCTTTGCTCATGTTGGCCGTGATGGCTGTGGGTAGACCGACGGAGTGGGCCGGCGCTTGGTCATGGCCCCAGCGGGAACGGCGTTTTCGGCCGGCATCGCCGCCTCCCGTAGGGGTAGAGATGGAGCTGGCGGTCGGGCCGGGGGGAACGGCCATCAATAGGGGTTGGGACTGGACTTGGGATAACTTGGCGGCTTCGGTGGCCTTGGCCGCGGCAGCAGCTACCGCAGCCGCGATTGAGGCCGGGATGGCGTCCATCGCGGGTAATTAGGATAACGGGTAAATGGAAAATAGAGGGAGGCTTACAGGCGAAAGATGAAGGAGAATGAGGGAAAGTAAGGGGGGATATGGAAGACTGGCCGAATGAGCTTATAATAGACGCAACGTCTCGCAGATAAAGGAAGAAGAAAAAAAAATGGAACGCATCAATGTGGAATGGAACAGACGATGAAGGAACGCGCCTGGGCGAATAGAAGGATGGGTATATTAGAGGCTGGCAAAATATTGGACAGTGGGCTGGTAATGGGATGCCAAACTGTGGGCACTAACAGGCTCACTATCCCTTTTCTTTCCACAGGGTTTATGTGTAAGTTTCTCAACAATCAATAATATACTGTGTCCATCGCCCTGTGTGAGTGTCTCTCTCTCTATATCCCTCCCACTCATTCGCCCATGCACCGGCGCATAATCCACTGTCCAGTAGAGATTAACATATTTTATTGCAAATGGATCGATGCCATTATAATTGAAATGGTCTACTCCCAACTCAATATAGTCAGTTAGCTATTGGTTGGATTAGGCTGTATCGTCAGTTTTATTTAACCAGCGGGATTAGATAATTGGTATCCTCGAAATGGTTAGCTGGCTATTCTGAGCTAAGTTTAATATTAAAGTATATTAGACGGTGCCGCTTTGGAATTGCCAGGTCCTATTGAAGGGGATAAAGGGTCTCCACATTGGATAATAATATACACATGCACACAATTTTTATAGATACATCAAGGCTGGATCAAGGGAGCTCGATCAGCTAATGCGGTTCTTAATTTGATGACTGGTGAGTTCGAACGGAGGGATAATGGGTATGGCGCAGAAGGTGAGGCTGGGGAGTAGATATGATGGGGAATAAATGGATAGTTTTGGAGGGGGGTGTAATAATAAGTAGATGAAGGGCGGGGTTCTCTTGTCTGGGGTAATGTTGATGAACCAAAGTATAGGAGGGTAAGTATTATCGATGCTATATAGGTAGTGAGTAAAACAATGGAAAGGAAACGGGAAGCTAGCTCTGAAAAAAATATATATATAAAGAAAAACAAGGGCTGGTACGCCAAGCTGGACTAAGCATAGAATAGGCACAACACAATAGTCAGAAAAGGGGTTAATGACCTTATACACATGCACACTCGCACACAAGAGAGGGGTACCTAACGAGCAATGCAACCAAGCTGATCTACCCATCAGATTAATTTACATTATGTCCAAGTAGTTGAAAGTGGAAAAGAGGGGAGGTGAAAAGAGAAGTTGCCAAGGACTGCGATTTCTCGCGCCAATAGGCGATTCTATAGTAATACACACGGGGGGGGGGGTACGCACAAGGAGGAACTAGTCGTCCTCCACCAGCTCAAACTGGCACGACTCAAAGTTGAAGCGGTACTGACGACACTCGTTACCAAAGGGCTTGGGCTCGACACAGTAGACGGTATGAAGGGGCACATCCATGGTAGTCATCATGGTGGTGGGAATGTCCATCATATACGCGAGCAGCGTACGAGTCATGGCGTTGTGGGTTACGATGAGGGCGGAGTGGGTAGTACGTTCCAGCTCCACAATCAGAGGGCTCAGGCGCTGGATCACATCCGCATAGCTTTCGCCCCCCATTCCGGGGTAGCGGTAGTACAGTTTGTTGGCCTGGCGGGCAGCGAACTCGGCCGGGAATTTCCCCTGGATCTCCTTGTATGTCATGCCCTCGCAAGAGCCAGCATATATTTCATTCAGGGCCCGGATGTGCCGTATGTCGTAGGCCACGGGATCAAACTGCTCCACGGTTTCGATGGTACGGCGGAGCATACTGGTCCACACGGAAAATTTAGGGGGTTGGTAAGGTCGGTTAGCCAACGACGAAGAGCGGGAGAGCCCAGGAAGCTCCGAGGATGCGTGCAATGGAGTATGACTGTGGCCATGGTTAATACCAGGCGCCAGGTAATTATGGTGGCTTCCGTTGGCCGGGATAGGGATGGGGAGTGTTTTGGTGTGGTTGAACTGGCCGGTATGGTTTGCCAAGTGGGCCCCGTTGCCGTTGGTCCACGGAGGGTCGCCAGCATGTTGGGGGCTGCCTTTGGTTTGGGCAAGCAGGGAAGCATTGACCTGGGCCAGGGACGCGGGGGCCAGGGCGTGGGTTTCCTTCGGGGTTGAGCTCTCGCTACTAACCAGAATGGGGCTATTGGAGCTCGTGCCCGAATTAGCCTCGAAGATAGCGCGCTGTTCGCCAACGAAGCTAGTCAAGGCTTCGGCATAGATGCGGCCCTTTTGGGTAAGGGAGGCGTCCCCCCCAATCTGACCACTGTTGTTGTCTAAGCTCTCGCCGTGCCGCGTGATCCAGAACTGACGACGGGCCAGATTCATATTCATCAAGTAAAAGACGCACTGGCCAGCCAGGTAACCTTGGATATTATTGGCAATAATTTTTTTGCCCACATTGATGATTTTGCAGTACTGTACGTCGCGACGTTCTTCCCAGGCCCCGAGGGGCTGGTAGGCCCGCTCATAATTCCGGAGTCGGGCCAAAAAATCCCGCCGGGCATCAGCGGGATCCATATTGATATAGTCGGGGGACATGAGCTTCATGCGTACATTGTGGCGGATCACCGACTGGTCGTCACAGATACTCTCCACGAAGAGAACGGACAGGTTAGGTTCGCGCTGGCAGCGATCTAGGATCATGCGACGGCGGTCGCGGGTGGAGTTTGTGGCATCGTGGATGGCAACCTGGCCGTGTTCCACGTTTAGCCAGTGGATCAACTCATCCAGACTGTCCATGGCCAGCTGGTCGCGGAAGGCCTTGGCATGGCTATTGTCGGGATCGAAGAATTTGGAGTTGTGGTTAGGCTCATTATCCTTGTGAGCAAACTGTTCAGCCGCCGTCTTGGTTCGGCGTCGGTTACCCACGTTGAAAATCTACAGAGGTAATCGTAAGCAGGAAACAAAGTGGCCACATGCATGCCCAGGTCAGTCATTGTTACGCATCAGGTTCGTGTGCGTGGGAGCCCAGGTGAAAAGCAGTCGACAAGAACCCGGCGATTGCCACTTGGGGACCCCAAATAGAACCGGTGGTCCAAAAACGCCAGTAGCCGCAGTGGGGAAAACTGAGGTTAGAGATAAGATAAGCCGTGGGCTTGGGAGGGACGACTTACCCTGGTGAGGTACCCGAGCCAGTTGAGGTACCGTTTCAGTTTCTTAACGATGTAGCTTTTACCGCGGGCCGGGAGACCCACCATGACTACGATAAGTTTGTGGTCACCATCAAAGGCATCATCTGTATCAATATTTTTTAAGAACAGTGGTGTCATTAAATAGTTAAGTATAGACATGGTGAGGTTAGCGGGCGTTAGGAAGGAAAGGTACGAGTGGTAATATGTAGTGCAGAAGCCTGATATTTTCAATCAAGAGGAGCTGGGCACCATTTGGTATAAAGAGCAACGGAAACAATCCAACCCGGACATTGTTGAATGAAGATATTATCGCCACAGCCACCCTTAACATACACGTTGTCTTGCTTATTTGGACCCCACTACTCCCCCGCCTTGCCTTATCGCATGAATCGGATAGGTGCAAAAACCACCTAGCATAACACGTAACGGCCAAAGCCAGTAGATCCACCTGTGCTCCACCACCCTGTTGCAACTGGTGGCCAATGATACAAATCGGACCAACCCTAAGAGTTGCGATTTAGGCCAACCATTAATCGGGCAATGAGAGAGTGAGAACCACTCTCATCAGATACAATTACCCGCAGGGTCGACTCCGTTCGGTGGCTAAGCCCGGCAGGCGAGTCAGTACCAGGAGATAAAGAGCGTGGGTGAGGGGGAAGGGTGGCAGGCTGAAGGCAGCCGGTATGGGGGAAAGGGGAGTAGGTATCCCACAATGACGTGTGACGTTGGAGAAGACTTTACTGTGCAGGGGAAGGAAGGAGGGGGGGCTGACGATTCTGATATGAACCATAGAATCAGGGGGTACATAGAGGGAGGGGGGGTACACGGGCTGCGGAAGTGGATAGTTTATTGATAAATAAAGGAGAAACTTACGGGGAGCCTTGGCAGTACGTTGAATGTAGGTACCGGGAACACCCGATCCAGGGGACTCTGGCGAAGACATGCCGGAACAGGTCGTCCGAAAATCTAATGGGCGGGGGTGTCCGGAGTAGGGCGGTTACACTAGACTGGCGAGATAAAATGAGAAGTCCGGAGCGATAAGAAACGGACCAACGTGGAACCAAGGGCTTGTCGCAAGGAATCGGGCACGGTATAGGAGGAATGTGTAACTACGGAGAAAACTGCGGGAAACCAAAAAAAAAAGGTAGAGCACACTAATGGAAATACAGAGTAACGAAGACAAAAAGCCGGTACACCAGGCGGGTCACGAATAGACTAGAGGGAAAGGGGAGGTAAAAAACAGTGAATTGAGAATTCAGAAAAATAAGAGCAGCGAAAATGAGCTCGTAGGTAGAGTAAAACAACAGGGGCAATTGCCAATGCAATAAAGGCCGCACAGACTGGGTAATGTTGACCGGAAATAACGCCGGAGTGGAGAGATGGCCGGGGCTGGAGTTTGGAATAAAGACTTGGGAGTGAATGCTACGCTGGCAACAGAGCGGAGCAGAATAGTGCAATAGAAATAGGGGCGACGGCAAAAACCAAAAAAATGGTAGGGAGTACTAGGGAAGGAGCTGGACAGACCAAGAAAAAAAGAATAGAACTGCGGAGTGAACGACAGGAGGGGATAGGTACTCGCTTACGTAGATGATGGATTTCCGGAAAGACACAGAGAGAAAGAGGCCAAAGGGCAGCAACAGTGGTCAATCGGAAGGCGGTTGAGCAGCCCTGGATGACAATGGCAAGGACTCTACGGTAGGTGGAAGTTTAGGCGCCACCAATATAGGAGGAGTGCAATAGCAGAGGATGTGGACCAAAGGGAATCCAATAGCACAGGAAAATAGGTGCAGCAGGCAATAGACGAGGCGGTGGAACAGTTCGATTAGCACGAGGTTACTGTACGCAGCGCAATGGGTAACACATGTAAAGATAGGCGAGGCGGCAGGGGGCGAGTGGGGGGCCAGTGGCCTTATATACCCCGAGAGCCATGTAGTTAGTTGGTATATGCGCATATACAGATGGTGGTGGCACAGGCGGTAGTTAAGAAGGGAAGACGGCCACGCAGCCCCAACACAACTGCGGTGGTGGCCACCAAATATCAGATGGTCGGGCACCTTTCTCAGACTGGTTTTGTTCTTGTCGCGTTGCGCGAGCCCCTTCCCCCTCTTCTCCCACCCACGTCCCTTATCTTATCCATCAGTGGTTGTCTGGGCCGTGCACTTGTTTTTATCAAGGAATGGTATTCCATATTGTTGATCTTAACCTCCAACGCACAAGCGAGTATTCCGTTGGAGAGACAGTCACTGACAGCCCTCCTCCTCCTCTCCAAAACATCTCCACTATGCGGCTTGAGTGATAAAACAAGCTGCATCCTTGTTATACATGCCAAGTATGGGTAAAGTTCCTTTCCCACTGGAAAATATATATCTATGAGACAAAGTAACAGTGGACTTTCCGGCGATCCTCTGATATCATTTTGCCATCTCTCTCCGCCCAATGCCCGAGTTTCAAGTTGCTCCTGGTTGGATGATGCGTGGCCAGGCCAGGCAGTTAGGGCCGGAAATCATGTCACACGAAGTTGGACATTTGGCAAAAGGGAATTAGGAATTATTTTAGTGGGCCCCTCTCTGAGGCCAATGGGCACGAGGAGACATGATAGGCAACGGCCCCTTCTTAACCCACCATCAGTCCCCGAGAAAAGGGGGTGCCAATATTAACAGGGAGTGCATGTCATCACCAAATGGATGGCTTTGTATATATGTAGTTGGGGAAACACCAGCCGGGTGGGTGGGTGGGGTGTACACGGGGGAGGGGAAATGGGATGGGGCGGCGGAGGGTCCGACTGACTATGGTTGAGTAGCTGGAATCCACCAGCTGACCCCAGTGCCACTATACCGATGGTCGGACAACTCATCGTACCAGTAAATAATAATCATAATAATATCCATGTCGTCATGCCGTACAGTGGTGACCGAATATTAACCCTGTCTATACTGGTACCCATAGTTTGTCCATAAACAGGCAACCTCAGAAACATACCGAATCTCCGGATTTTCACTGAACCCATTTTCCCCCAATGATCGTGGGGGGGGGAGGGAGGGTAGAAGGATTGGATTTATCAAAAGACCCATTTAATCTGGGGAGTGCAAACCATCAAGGGGTGCAGTCAGGGATTCCCGCCTGTACAGAACAATACGTGTGAATTAGAGTGAATCGATGAAAATAGAGGCGCAGATGACAGTTTTGAGCCTACCAAGCAGGGTTCGATAAGGGGGGTCCCTCAATAGAACGGAGGAAAGTCCGCGTATTTAAGAACTCCTCAAATCTAAATTACTTTAATATTCAATGAACCGCGTGGGCCCATCTTAACTGGGCAGGGTATTGAGTAAATCTTAAACCGCCATGATTCCTTTAAGGCAATGGCTGTAGATTGCCCGCATATAGATCCCCGGCCTACCGACCCTAGTCGCCTGCACCTGTAAAGCTTTACCTATCCCTATAGGTTTTAAATAGGGCCCAATATAATTCTTGAGGGTCAAGGGCTCTTATGAAATGTCGACTTCCTACACAATGATTTTGAACTGAACGATAAAATTACATCAGGGGTGTGGGTAGAGTCCTTTTACGATAATAACATTATAGTAGCAAGGAAATTAGGGTATCTCACTGACTGTAGACTCCACCAGCGGTACAGTCATGATCTCAACTTGGTTGCTCAATTGTTTGAGGGCGGAGAAGTGGTCATACGATAGGTTGTTTGTGTAAACCATTCATTATTGCATGCCCCAGTACTATACGTAGAGGTGATATTCAGGTTATAGGTCACATCCTGAGAATTAAATCCCAATCTGATGGTCATACTCAGCTAACCAGTCCCGCTAGAAGATAGTCTAGCTGATCGAGAAAATGATCTAATAAAATGCCCCTGAATATAAGCACCACCCTCCGAATTTCCGGGAACAAGTATATTCATTAGGAGATCATGTCTGGTATACGTCCACAGAGGAAACTATTGCCAACCAAGTTGTTTTAGATCCCATTTAAGATGAAGTACGTTACTTCCCGGATCACGGCAAGGTCCTGGCTAACAGGCTTGCGTTGGGCCAAACTGAATTAATACAGGTTTTATTTGTATAACTAGACGCGGATCCCTCGGAATGTTGTTAAATACGACGACTGTCTACTCGTATAATGTGGGAATATATATACAAAATAAAATACAAGTGAGGAAGATAATGGGGAAGGTCCGTTCCTCCTGAAATAAACGACGAATCAGGTAGAAATCTGGTTTTGATCTCTAGTGCTGAGATCAATGGCGGGGTTGATTAAGTCCATTTACCTGGATAGGTGCCAGGAACATTATGTCAAATTTGGGTTTATTTTTTATTTCTGAGCTACATGAGGCATGTGCAAATGGTATACCGAAGATATTCCAATACATAATTAGCCCAATTGACTTGTCTAAGCGTAATCAATGAAGCCGGATTCGGGTGTGGACTTGGAAGTATCCAGTTAAATATGGGAGAGGTTCATTCAGGCTGTATAACGAAACATCCATTGGATGAGGTCAATATTACTGGTTAAAAGCTACTCTCACATATATTCACCAATACACGTATTATGTAAAACCTTATACAGCTGGTTTGAATTTCACCCATGTTGGAAGACAGGGTAGCCCTAATTGCCACCGCTGGCCAATCTACACATATTGCCTGACAATGATGACAGCCACGTCACTTCCGTTCGCCTGATAATCTTTTCTAGGACACATGTCCCCTCTGTATTTTATTGCTGCAGCATCGAGTCATCTACAACTCAACCTAAAGGATGTATACATTATTTCGACCAGCACCCCCCCCCCCACCCCGCACAAAACTAAATCGCCTAGACTTGTTAGATTGTCCATTAGATTCAGGGCTCCATTCAACTGATCTACTTATTGCCCAAATTTTTACTCCAATCTTTTCTTGCGAGGCCGGCGTGACCCATCACCCGACCTCTGGAAAATTACCATGCATGAAACCAACCGTGGACAGTTGCCGGGGTCCAGGTATATTGGCCAATATGTGTTAAATAATAATCTGGCCGGCCGAGCCTCCCCATTTGGAAGGGGGTTAGAGTTGACCAGTAACTGCAAATTCAGTGCAAAAAGAGTCACATTTCCACCAGCACGCGATGACGAAACCCACTCGGCAGTGGTTCTATTCCACTAGGTTTACCCACGTGAAGTGGGTGGTAGATGTCGCCACCCAATTGCCGCCCATGATCTAATCAAACACACCCGGATCCATAAATTTTTTACATTCGAGTATACAGGATCGGTTCAAGCCAGCTAAACACCGTGATATTTATTTGCTGGGCTGAGGCTTACCAGCGACAAGTAAATACATCATCTTTACTCCGCTTGAACCTTCATAGAGTTACAGTAAACCTTACTCGTATCGTTTTAGTCGAGCAGCTCGTGAATGGCCTGTCATTACATAGATTAGGGATGCAAACCCCTTTTGAAAAAGCGATACATCGAATGAGGCAATAAGTTCGACAAATTTAGCTTAATTCGGCTAGTCGTATAAATATACCGCGTGTTGGACAAGAAAATAACGCCTTCGGATTTATTTAACTACTCATTGGAAAATATAAACGTGCCGAGTTGTTTATGTTCCCCGTTTGAATACCTGACCAAACGATTTACACACCTATAGTTTATAGTCAGCTTGGATCAAACGGATGGTGAGTGACAATATCTGGGACCTATGCCCAGTCCTCAATTCAAGTCCTGGTTGCTATGGGTGCGAGTCAGCCGTTTCCATCCCGTCCGTATAATCGCCCATTGAGTTGTTCTTGTACTTCTTTAACGTATTCACATATCGAGTGTTTGTAATGGACACGTCACATTGCTCTGCCACTATCCACTGCACAACCCCCCGGTTGGCCAGCAGCACAAAGCGCCGGGCCCGGGTATCACCTAAAATATCCGTGGCGTCAAATGTCAACCCCAGTTTGCCGACCAAAGTGGCTTGGGGATCGGCGATACCTACCATATGGCCGGTCGCTTTCATATCATCGAGCCACGCCCGCATAACATAGCGGTCATTAACGGACACGCAAGCCAGCTGGTCTATTCCGTGACTATGCAGGGTCAATAAGCCTTTTAAATATTCCGGCACAAACCAATGGGTACAGCTGGGATTAAAGGCCCCCACAGCCCCCAGTAGCAATACTTTGCCCCGGTCCTTGAAGTAGTCAAACGCCAGTACCGCATCGGCCGATTCGGTAGGTTGTATTGGTACATTGGGGAGATCCTGACCGGGTTGAATGGTTCTCGATTTCGGTAAAGACCATGATGGGGATGGGGATTCAGGGGGCAATGGACCGCCGGAGGGAGCGGAGCGGGTCGATTGTAGACGGGTGCTGAAGAACCCCCTTCTTCCAGGCTTCAGCTTGCGAAAAATACTCATTTTGAAAAATAAGACATAAAGGAATATGTAAGTAGAGAACGTAGACCTTTCAACGCTGCTTGGCGATATCGGACAACCATTGTTTGGCTATGGAGGCTATTGAATTGCTTCTCATTTAGGACTAAAGTAAATTCCAACGCTTCATGTCGTATGTGGCGCTGAACACAGTACTGCAAAAAGAAAAAATCCTAGACTGAATGGGAGATTTCTCTGGGAATTAATTGGCAGTCTTTATAATGCTACGTGTATAGAGCGATGAGAGATATTTATAATTTTAATATTTAGGGGCAAGAGAGAGGAAACCTCCTAGAATCAGTAGAGGGAATGGGGGTGCTTGTATACAGTAAAAACAGCATCTGTAGGACGTCGTTGTTGGGGGTTCCTGGCCTACTCATAACAATACCGAAAAGTAATGATTTGCACTTAATAATTTCATGATTTCATTTGGCTTAATTCTATAAAGCGGGGTCAAACTACCTCGATTTTGTATACCTTGCAGTATGACAAATACATTATCAATTAGAATAATAAATGTAGCGTTGCATAATCCCACCTAATAGGACCCCCATATCTTCCCTCACCTCAGATTCTGGGAACAAGTATCCACCGTATCCGGATCGGCGGGGTAGCCGAAACAGGAGGGGACATAATGAGTTACCGCTACTTCATTCATAGGTATAATTTTCTTGGGTATTATATACCGGGGCAGAATAGTTTCGATAAATTGAGTGGTGCCAAGGCATGTGGGGTTGCTAGGATGCCTGTGCTGCCAGTGGTCGCAAGGGAATAGCGATTGCATGGACGAGTGGAAGGTTCGATAAGTGTAGTGTGGAGACGATCGGCCCGAGTGTGAATAGTATATATGTCGAGGAGTCCACACGAGCTGCTTCGGATTGCGAACATGTATGTGAGGGTGGAAGCTCGGGTTTAGTGGCGTAGGATGATGCAGAGGGAAATACCAAAATAGCCCATAGAGGTGTTGGTCGGAATAGCACCCAATAGCTTCAGGCTACTTTTGACGCTCGGCGGTGTCTCTCTGTGTAACACTGTTTATGAACCAGCCAAGCGAGGTCCAAGGGGGGGGGTGATGGATGAGTTATGCCGGGTTGGAGATTATGCTTATTTATTGATTATAGTCTGGAAAATATGGGTAAAATTCGGTCCAGTTGTATAATGTTTTAAATGATACATGTAGAGGAACATAGACGGGGTATTCATTTGCAACCAGCAGTGATTGCCTCATCTTACGGATAGTTTGTTATACAGGCAGGTTGAACCTCTCCCATATTAAGGACGAAGCTATCGAGTCTTCATCGCGGTCAGGGGGTTAGGTATATTGGCATAATAATCTGGGTATAGTTCAGAACAGTGGGCCCATGCGTTGCATAATATCACTTTGGGAGTGTAGGCAGGTCGCATATTTTCAATTGGTTCAGCCTGACCAACCAAACATATTACAAAGGTATGGTACGGAAGAAATTCGACCAAAGTTTATAATAAATGCTTCCCTTCCAGCCCCCAGATATTGGCTGCACGAAATTAATCAAGGCGGTGCCGCTTGCACCAGGTAAAAACCCTTTTGAATATCTTAGGGATCAAAATTATCTATAGTGGTTTATTATAATAGCCATAGCGGAATTATTGACGTTTGGCCTATATCAAGAGGAAATCATATTAAAATATAATTTAACAGTATAGTTTCAACCGCAGGCAAAGTGGCGAGCGTAACCAGGGATTGGCCGCCAGGTGTTTGGATCGCTATGGCTACGCCTTCCCCTTTGCTGCCAAAATGATGTACTTAGTTACCAGTTTAACTTAGTCAAGGCGAAGCGTTGGCGGGGCCGGAATCTTCGCCCACCAACTCTGGAAACACCCTACCCACCAAGAAATCTATCGTATTGAAAGCCAAATGCCTATTAATGCTCTGGGAGTGAAGGGGGTCCAGTAAGAGGCGAGCCGCTGCATAGTCGCCTTGCTCTCCGCCGGGGACCAAACGGCGTAAAACACCTAGAGAGAGGTGCATATTAGGGGATTCAGGTCAATTTAAGAAAATAATATAATATAGGTCCACTCGAGTTAGACTAGGTAATTTGGACTATAAAGAAACCGAAATCACCCTAGACAAGGCCCACGGACTCTAGCCGTAAAGCGAACGGTATGCGGTGGATAGAGAAATTGCAAAAACCTCTTCGCAGTTTACGTGGAACCGGACTTTGTGGTACACATGAGCCCATAACCAGGGATGAAATCCTTCCCCCCTGTTAGATGGACGAAGCCCGTCGGTCAGACACTTACCTGGCATCACCGCATCCAGTAAAATTTCGGCATCATGGCGTAGGCGAATCCGTTCTGTATCTGTTTTGACGGGTCGGTCGCGTTGAAAGTGGCCGTTGGGCCAGAGCGACCTTCTCAGGTCGTCCACCAACCCTGCTAATTTGCGTTCACTCAGCGCATCGGCCAGTTGGTCTTCGATGAATTTATCTGTCGCCGCCCCGGCCAGTTGATCGGCCAAGGGCAATACGTAATACCGCAAGTGGGCCAGCAACCAGCCCTGGGACTGGGATAAACACAGGCATTCGTCCACGAGTTCGATTAAAGAGCGGGCGTAGTAGCCCCTTCGCCGGGGCTGGGACCCGGATTTACCCAGATGCGGGTACCGTTCAGAAGGGGTGATGCCTTCCCCCGCAAGAGTATGGGCGGAAACGGAAAACGTATAAACGGAAACAAAATGGGCCAGGACGGCCCACAGTTGGAATGCGCCCAAGTAGATTGCGTAGGCCAATAGACTGAGCCACCCCGCAATACGGGTGAACCAGCCGGTCGCCCGTTGCCAAAAGGTGATTTGGCTGGCTTTTGGTGGCACGAAGCGACGGACCGGCTCCTTGGTTAGGCCATGCCGAGAACGAACGGACCGGGTGGAGGTGGGGCGGGTTTGCCTAGCCCTCGAGCTAGGACGAGTGGGGACCACTGCTGGCTGTTGGGGTGGTTTGATACTGGTATTTTGGGCCTCTTGTAGTAACTCTTCAACTGTAGACGGGCCGGGCAGCGCGGATTTCGACCTGTCCCCCATTATTCCACCAGATACCGTCACATCTACCGTGTCAAGAGGGTTGTGCCCATAGGTGCCCACCGGTAGACCTGGGTACCGTTTGCGCCAGGCCTCTAACGCCACTGTGGATTTCAGCCGTCCGGACCAATTCCCCTGGGCGTCCAGAGCTTTAATCGAGTCCGGCCTACCTTCCGCTATACATTGGTTGATGACCAATTCATGCCAAGTGGAAGGGTCGCTAAACCCCTCCACAATGGGTTTCCAAACCAAATCG
Source organism: Dimargaris cristalligena (assembly GCA_027576995.1). Taxonomy (NCBI): domain Eukaryota; kingdom Fungi; phylum Kickxellomycota; class Dimargaritomycetes; order Dimargaritales; family Dimargaritaceae; genus Dimargaris; species Dimargaris cristalligena. Next base: position 44,291 of record JANBQC010000096.1, read on the forward strand.
GTGAGTATTTCCCGGACGAAATAGCGTACGCAGGGAGTTTCGTAGTCCCGGGCCGGCAGGAGAAGGGGTAATAACCGGTCGGTTAATCGCCGAAAGTAGCGGACCTCGGTCAAGGGTAAACGCAGGGCGGGGTGGGGTTGGACCTGGTGGAATAAGTCCTCAAACTCGAGCAAACCCCCACCGTAAACCGTTCCCACTTTGGCCATACATTGGCGATAGTCGCGGAAATGGGCCCGCCAGAGCCGGGGGTAGTCGACCAGTAGCAATGTGGGCCAGTTGAGCCGTTCCAAACGAGTGTGGATGGTTTGGACGGCGTCGTGGAGAACGTGTTGGATTTCGAGGGCGAATTGGGGATCATTGGTAAAGTCGTGGTACCAGGTGTAGAGGAAATCCCGCAGGACCAAGTTGAGAGTGGCTTGGATGGACCGGCTTAGGACGGGGTGTGAAGGAAGGAGAGGAGGGAGGGGTTTAGGCTCCTCCACAGAGTTGGCCATGGCCCAAGGCGGTGGCTGATGTGTACGGGTGGAAATGAACTGGGGGTGGGTTGGACCTACGGTACTGCCCGGAAGGCGAGGCAAGTAGACCAATGGTCTACAGTTGAGATGGAGGAAATAGAGGGCGGCGGTTTGGAGTCGGTGGAATGTACAAGGTGGAAAAATAGGTAAATAAAAATAAAGCGGAGCTATTAAAGTGAATAGTAGAGCATGGTTGCATGGAATGGGCAGGAATGACAACCATAGAACTTTCCAGTGCTGTAACTCGTTTTGTAATATATGATATACTGATAAAATGACCTAATAATAAATGGGCTGGTTATTATCCTACTTTATTCGTTTCTGTGCTTTCAGTCAACGAGCTCCTCTGGAGCCTCATGGAGGAATTCAATGGCAGCAGCTTTTCCTATTTTAGCTTAACGAAACTGAATTGTTGGTCAGTAAGTCGAACGTTGTGTATTCAGGACGGATAAATAGGCCCCAGTGGTAGTCGAATGCCATAAAAATATATGCACGGGGTTAGTTCATCCCCTTTGCTCAAGCGTATCAAAGGCAGCCAAATAAGCTACTGGTCTGCTCTTTTTCCTTATTAAATTTTCTATTGACCCCAATTAACTAACATGTAAATCTTTATTTTTGGGGATTGTAGAGTATATAAAGGTAGCAAAATAGAAGGGGGAAAGCCGCCTGAGACTAATCCCAGGAGGTGCTATGTAGGGCCAACATGTGGCTACAGGGGGTCCTAATTGGTATTGAAAGTAGATAGATAACCTTGACAGAGCATTTATATTAGAATGTTAAAGGAAAGTTATTAGTTGGGGAATTTTACAAAAATGAACAAGAGCCTCGAAAAACACTATAACCAAAGGTAGTTGGCGATTAGTTTTTGTATCGGAAAAACAAATTGGGAATAGTAGCGGTCACATACTCAGGTCAATTTGGGGGACATATAACCCTAAGTCACATGTATAGGGGGGAGGTCAATAAACATGTCAAGCGGGAAGATAAGGCATTGAATGGAAATAATCGCATTGAGAAATGGTGACAATATAGATACCGCTACTAGACTAATGTAGGCTGTGGTATAACTCGAAAGACGGGAATTTCGACCTCCCGAGTTTCGCTCACACCACCCAAAACCCTGGTGCGGGGGGAGATAGTCGATTAAGAAAAATTACAGGCTATTTACTAAATAGCGACAAACTGTATTAGTTTAGAACCACTTAGCGTTCTAGGTGAGCCAAATTTGACTTCCATTGTCGCTGGGACGGTTGAAGCCCGTGGCGGGTGTGTTGGTGACGGCTACAATATTGGGCATCGAAGGATCTGACTTGGGAATGGGGATCGCTGACACCTCAAGGGTAGTCCGCAAGATCATAACCAAACAAAATGAGACTAGCAACCGGATAGAGGTCATGGCAACAAAAACTTAACAACACGGGGATTAGGTGAGTTGAAAACTGAAGATAGGTAGTGATAGGAAATAAGCGTATGTTACGTGATTAAATACGGCAGAGTGAGAGAGATAGTGCTGGAAATAATATGGCTAAAACTGAATGGGCGGCGCATCTGATATATATATATACATATATATATATATTCAAAGATTGGCTTTATACAAACACGCTTATTCTACGTCTCTTTGGCTAACTGGGGTGTTCTTATGGGTGCACAGCCACTGTAATGACGTGGAGGCGCGATACCTAACATGGTGAAAACAAGAAGCTGCTCCAAAACCTACCATTTCGAGTTATCTCAGGATGGTGGTTAGAGATCTGCGTCCTGCACCGAGGCCATCACTGCGCAGCTTCGTAAGTCCGCTACTCTTTCCCTAGCTATACAACGCTCGAAATTTGATCTACCTTTGCTCACCCCCACTACAGCACAACATACATCCGCACATAGATCCAGGCTATCGCATGTTAAGTGAATACGCCACTACCCCAATACCAAATAGGCCAGGATGTACTACAGTTTGGGGATGCACTGGCTGGGATACGTGCTCATCAACCAGCTGAAATCCCTCGATTTTGCTATTCTGGTCTATCCTCATGGCTATCAACCTAAATGGTCAAGCTAGATTGGATATCATGATACCCCACCGCAGTTATCATCTAAATGCCTGAGGCTGTAAAGTACTCCTAAAAAAGGCACCCCGAAACTATGGCCTATGCGAGCGCAGCGTATTTGGACATATGCTCACAATGCCCCCTACTTGTCGGATGTTGTGTATATAAGATACACAGATCATCTACGGATAACCTGTACCATTGCTCAGGAAGCTCTCTGATGCACCGTATATTAATAGAGGGGTTTGAGCAAACTCCAGCCTGGAGTTAAAGGGATTTTACATTGCCATGCACCAATATATGTTATACTTTGATAGTGTATTCCACCCTCTACTTAATATTAGGCCACAGCTAATTCCCTCGATAGGTTCCTATTAGACCGAGCACACAAAGCGAGCTATTCTATATCCAGAGAAAACCTATGCATAAAATGGAACAATCGTCCGTAGGGCGGTAGAGTTGAGATAATCAATACCATTAGCTGAACACCAGGTCTAGCGAAGTAGTCTGGAACATTGATGATATCCACTTGTTTAACTGATTGGTGTGTATTATTCCTTAGTCGGCCTGAATATCGTGCATATCCGGCATTTGATGTCGCTCCTTCGTCTCTTTTTAAGAAATGAACATGGTAAGGATTGATATGGGTCGGTAGCTATCCAAGTTTACTGGATTTAAATTTGAGGTAATTAATACGCCATGGTTACAGTTGGAGTATTTAGCAGTGTCTTAGTACAACCTCTACAACCATGCTGAGGTGGAGAGGGTTTACTTAAACCTGCACATATAGAATGGCAAGCCCAAGCTATAGTGGCTTTAGAGAATAGTAGCCCAAGTTAAGATTAGCCTATGTCTGGATTGCTTCTTTAATATTCGTAATGGATTTGCTAACCCCAAGTTCTGTGACTGAATTCCGATTTTCTTTAGGATCGCACCGATGACAAGAATTTCAGACTACTATGATTCAGGTACTGCACCACTGACATTGGTACCAAATACGCCCCCAATAACGGGTATAAAACTATACTTAATCAGAATATCTGATTAACCAGAGACTTAGTATATTGTGCATATTTAGTATCTTCGTAGGCGAGTGTTGCCGAATTTAGGACATGGACCGTGTACTATCCCTGTGCAAGTGCCCTCCAGGCCATCCTATCCTTCGACATATGCTGGTAGTTATCGCCGCAATTTTTTTTACCATGATCATGTTTTTTGTGATGAACGTTGTTCTAAGTTTTCCCCAGAAGAGGTGGTTTATATCTGTATTCAATTACACTTGATGAATAAAACTACATTGATACTAAATTATAGCAGAAATGGGGCTTCCAAGCCACCTACGCGAAATAAAGGCATGAAGATGGGGTGCGTCGATGCCTTTTGCCAGATTTATCAACTGTAATTTGTACCAGGTGGTACATATGAAGTTCAGCTGTAACAGCTGCCGAATTGGTCATGCACCTAAACCTTGCAGTCTAACTTATTACATTTACTATTTCTCCTTTTTCCTAATACACCCCAGTCGAGAATTGAACCCTTCAATGGTAACCTAACCTGAACATTCCCTTTACTACGTTATTTGACCCGTCCTTACGGCAATACGCAACCGCCTCGTACTTTCTACAATATTACTTTCCCGGGAACATGTCGAAGAAGCTTCAAATCAACTCGTCAGCCGTAAGTAGAGCTTCGTAACCTCATCTGGCTCCACCAGATTCACCGCAATGAACGTTGTCCCATGTCGCAGCCCTACATAGGCATTGCTTATGGCCAATTAGAACGATTTGAGACTATCCCTCATATCCTGGGTGTTACTAACCCACTAACTTATTCGCAATTTACCGATGGCGGGCTATTAGTTGCTTGACTTCAAGTCTTTACTTAATCAACACAAGAAAGTCACCCCCGCCGAACGAACCGAGGCACGCACCAAAAAGACCCTGAAGAAGGTAATAAAGCGAGTTTCAGTTCGACCTATCCTATTCGATGTTATTATTCATTTTTGTAGTGCTCATTTCTCCTTGAGCCTTGTCAACTAGCTCCGAAACTATTGGCTAAACTAATCGTCTATATATGAACTAGGGGGGATATCCATCCTTAATTTTAACAAAAAATAATATTAATATAGTCAGTATTGGCCGAAAACAAGGGCGTTCAAGATCGGATACAGCGTGACCTCTCCGGACCCCGTACTTATCGCAAGGGTGAAGAACCCAGCGATCAGACTGTTCACCAGGCCCTGGTCCAAAAGGCCGCTCTCTATGACCAACTTCGTAAGCGCAAACTGAATGGGGCGGACGCCTTGTCCACGAAAAAAGAACATCTACTGGTGGACTTTGATGCCAAGTACCTCGCTGCATCGTCGTCGTCCTCCAGCAGTTCCAGCTCTGATTCGAATGACTCCTCAAGTGAAAGCGATGATGATGATCCGATGGAGGAATTTATCGACGAATTCGGTCGAACGCGGACGCTACCTCGCAGCTTAATTCCCCCGGAATTACGGCCGGCCGGGGCTAGTCCACCCACTCAACCGGCCGGCGATACGACTACCCCGTCCGGGATGGGTGGGCTACATACCCAATGTTCGGATACGCCCAGGCTTAATAGTGTTGATATTCACCGGATACGGGAAGGGGGCGGTGGTGATTCAGGTGAGTACTTCATACTTCATTTGGAAGAGGAGAGTGTACCATGGAATTTCCATCGGTGGTTTAACTCCCTGGGTGGGCATATCCAACATACTGTTTATAATCACTAAAACCTAGCCCAGACTGACGACTTAAGATTTGCTATTTCTATTGTGTACATATATTTTATTATTTTGGATGCGGCTTTCATTTGTCCTTGTTGGGTTGGTTAGATATTGATCTCCCCACTTACTACGACTACCGCGGCGAAAATCGGAATCTTGGAGCCGCTCATTTCCGGTTGTCTATGGATGAAACCACTCGGAAGCAACAGCTACGGGAACTGAAAAGGTTGCGGAAAGAGGTAAGTTGTTCACCAACCTGCGTTCTAATATTGGCACCTCCAGCTGAGCATGTAGTTGCTGAGAGATCGCCCTTAGAAACCCATTATGTTTGATGTAATCATGCTTTGTGCTACCCTTGCTTTAACCAGTATGATTCTACAGCGTATTAATTTTCGGTAACTACCCCCCTTATTACATAATGTGGTACGGTATGCGCTTTTCCCGTATTAGACTAAACGAAAGCGCCAGGAGTATAAAGATTCGCGGCGTAAACTGGGCGACTTGGGTCCGGATAATAGTGTACCTACTGAGCAATGCCCGTCCGTAGTGGCCAAGCCAAAGTCAGCCGAGCCGACTTTACCGGCCTTGGAAGTCGATATTGACGCCTTCCTCCAAAACATCCGGTCCGAGGCCGAGAAATCACCTTCCAAATAAGCCTGACCTATCCCTGGATGCTGCCAATGGCTTCTAATCTATTTTCTGTAACATATAAATCGAATCCACTAAAGCCAGCTTAGACCTCTCCACCGAGTCCTAAAAATGCATATGCCGTCGCAACTGAAGGACTACTAAACGCATTCCCGTCGAGTATTTGACTAGCCTTTATTATAGGTAATTAACTAGCGATTCGAGGCAAGCAACAGTTAAACTAGTTGGCTATAAATAATGAAAAAAGGCGAGTAGGCATTTACTCCATATCGATCACGGGACGAATGCAGTCGCCAGAGTGCATGGCCTTGAAGGCATCGTTGATATCAGCCAGTTTCATCTCGTGGGTCACAAATTCGTCAATCTTGAGCTCCTGACGCATATACTTCTCGACCAATCCGGGCAGTTCCGTGCGGCCCTTGACCCCCCCGAAGGCGGTGCCCTTCCACACGCGCCCAGTTACCAACTGGAAGGGGCGGGTGGAGATTTCGTCCCCAGCGCTGGCCACGCTGACAATGATACTAGTGCCCCAACCTTTGTGGCAGGCCTCGAGGGCGGCGCGCATGACCTGGGTGTTACCGCCGGAGCATTCGATGGTGTAGTCGAGACCCCCGTCGGTCATGTCGATCAAGACCTGTTGGATGGGCTGGTCGGGGTAGTCCTTGGGGTTGACGCAATCGGTGGCCCCGAACTGGCGGGCCAGCTCGAATTTCTTGGGGTTAATGTCCACGCCAATGATACGGGAGGCACCTGCAGCAACGGCACCCTGTACGGCCGCCAGACCGATACCCCCTAAGCCAAAGATGGCAATGGTAGAGCCCTTCTCGGCCTTGGCGGTGTTCAGGACGGCCCCGTAGCCGGTGGTAATACCGCACCCGAGCAGACATACCTTGTCCAAGGGAGCGGCGGGATTGATTTTGGCGACGGAGATTTCGAGGGCCACGGTGTACTGGCTGAAGGTGGAGCAGCCCATGTAGTGGTAAATGGGCTTACCGCGGCAGGTGAACCGGGTGGTGTTATCGGGCATCAGACCCTTACCCTGGGTGGCCCGGACTAGGGAACACAGGTTGGTTTTGCCGCTCTTGCAGAATTTGCAGTGGCGGCATTCGGGGGTGTAGAGCGGAATAACGTGGTCGCCGGGTTGGACGCTGGTCACGCCCTCGCCCACGGATTCCACGACACCTCCGCCTTCGTGACCCAGGATCGAGGGGAAAATGCCCTCGGGATCCTTGCCCGACAGAGTGTATGCGTCAGTGTGGCAGACACCGGTCGCTGTGATGCGGATCCGCACTTCGCCAGCCTTGGGCGGGGCTACTTCGACGTCCTCCACGGCTAACATGTTGGAAATAGGGTGGTAATAGGCACATCAAACAAAAAATGGGATAATAATATACCGGTGTCAATATATTGTGCCTAGCATGCGTGGTCTGGTGGTATATGGTTGACTAAACTCAGATGATGGTTTGGGTGTAATAAGGTACTAGGCCATTTCTTGGCTCTAGTTAGGCTATAGAAGCGAAAGGAAGGGTGGTTTTACGACTCGGGGAGTCCTAAGCAGACTTACACAGGGGTTTTCCGGCCTCCCAGGCTACGGCGGCCTTGCAAGTGATGCCCTAAAGCCATGGTAAAGAGAGCATAACGTCAAATGCAGGAAAGGAGAGGTTTGAGTCGGGAACTAGAGAGAGAGAGGGCACTGAGTGGACCGATTGAGTTACACCTGTTCATTACTGCTTTGTCCAAAAGCACTGCTATCCGGGGGCAATACCGTTAGGGGTAGACATAGTCGTTGGCTTACCTTTCCAGCGGTGGACATTGTGACTGAGCTTTAAGGGTAGGTTATGTAGGGTAGAGTTTGAATGGTTAAAGTAGAGTTATTCAATAGACAGAAGGAATCTAAGCAAAGAAGGCTTGGGGGACCTATATGGGCGGGAAACCACCAACCCGCCGCTGAGACGGTTAGTTTGGGTGGCAAGTGTGGGGACACTTCCTTGATTGATTATGGTGATTGCATTCTCCAGTCTGGGCTGGGTGTGGACGGTGGTTGGCTGGTTAGATGATATATCCACCACAAAGAGCTATATCCAATTAGAACCCTGGAAATATAGCGCCCATTGAAATGCGCCAGGCTAAAGCGAACCTCCCGGAATGCCAGCAACGGCTGCAGCTCCTTGCTCAGTTTAGACAGACCATCTTTCCTACATTACCGTGTCTAACCTTCATTTACACAAGAGAAGCCGCCGACCCTCGCCACAATTGTTCTAGTAGTCCCCGGCGTCATTAGCCGAACCACATCTGTACTATCCGTTTTTTTTTTCTAACTAAAAAAAGCTGCTTCCAGCCATGGCAACTCCAGCCATTCTCCCGCGCGTCTTTTTTGACATTGACTTGGACGGCCAACGCCTCGGCCGGATCGTGTTTGAATTGTTCGTCCGTGATGCGCCCCAGACGGCCGAGAACTTCCGCTGTCTCTGTACGGGCGAGCGGGGCATGGGCCCCAGCAGCCAAATGCCCCTCCACTACAAGGGTTCGATTTTCCACCGGATTATCAAGGGTTTCATGCTCCAGGGGGGCGATTTTGTCCGACGTAATGGTAAAGGCGGGGAAAGCATTTACGGGGCAACCTTCCCCGACGAAAATTTAAAGCGCCAGCATGACGAGGATGGCCTTCTTTCCATGGCTAACCGGGGTCCTAATACGAATAGTTCCCAGTTCTTTATCACCGTACGTCCAACCCCGCACTTGGACGGTAAGCACGTTGTGTTCGGACGCGTTATCCTAGGCATGGACATTGTGCACCATCTCGAAAGCGTGCCCGTGGATGAGAAAGACCGGCCTACTGGAATCGTCATGATCTCCCACTGCGGTGAACTGGAATTACGCCTGCCGCCGCACCTTCAGCGTAAGTTAGCCTGTAATTATTTATTGTATCTTCCCTAATTAGCTGGCGTTTTGCCCAGCATTATATTAGCTCGTGGGCGCTCACGCATGTCTATGGATGATTTTTATATTCGCCCTGTGCATCCCGTAACGTTCCTATATTTTTTTTAACATACATTCCTTCCTAACAAGCACGCTTAAACATATGTCAAATATTCACAACCACTTCCCACTATAGCCAAGCCGCAGGTAGCGAGTAATGCCAGTGATAATTCGCATTCAAGCGTCTCGGACCGATCCGCCGACTCAGAGGCCTCTGCTTCCGACTCCGCCAGCGATTCCGAAAGCAGCCGTTCGAGGTCTCGTCGCCGTCGTCACCGCCATCATCACAAATCACGTAAATCGAGCCATCGCTCTCATAAAAAGTCCAAGCGAGTACGCTCGTCGCGATCGAGCAAGCATAAGCGGCAATCCGGTAGAAAACGTCACCGTCGCCACCGCAGTTCCTCCCGATCAACTGATGGCAGCGATTCCTCTGCCAGCGCTTCAGAAGATAATAATAAGTCAGATGGTAGCTTGTCCCGATCACCGCCCCGTCGGCGCAGCCATCGTCGGCATGGAGAGCGTCGCCACCATCGTAGCCGCCGCAGTCGCAGTCACAAACACTGTCCGAGCCGCAGTGGCAGTCGCAGCCGCAGTGGTAGTCGTAGCCGTAGCCCAAGCCGAGGCGGAACCCACCACAAGAGGGGCAGCTCCCGGGGTTCCAATGGCTTGCGTCGACGAAAATCCCATACCCGTCGTTCCGCCAGCCCTAGTCCTAGTCCTGTGAAAGAGACCCCAGTCCTTACCGCCAGTAGTCCTCTCCGCGAACCATCGGTCCAATCCCGCCGGGCCAGTCCGCCTGTTGATCCTCGTTCCAAATCGCCTTCCCAGGCTCGATCGCAGTCGCGGTCGCGGACTCGATCTCTGTCTCCGTCTCCGGATATATCCGACGGCGAAATCGTGGCCGACTTGATCAAACGACGATCCTCCCGTCGTCGGTATATTTCTCGCAGTCCCTCCCGTCGCCCCAAGCACCGTCGTCGACATGGCTCCCCGTCAGTCTCACGCTCGCGGTCGTACTCATACTCTCGCTCCCGGTCTCCCCCACGATCATCCCGATACCGCCGGCCCAGTCCTTCGGCTCGCTGCTCCGGGTATTCAAGGAACGAGCTTCGGGGCCGCCGTAATCGGTCGCGATCAACCTCCCCTAGTGTCAAATACAAGGGCCGCGGTCGCATGGTAAGTTGATTTTTTATTACTTTATGATACGCATATACCCTGTGTGCCCTATTAATTTGGGTTTAACTCACCGGGCTTATTTTTAAAACAGCGACTAGATTGGCCAGATGTATATACTAACCTCGCTATATGTGCTTTCTCTTAATGACATCTTATTTATATTTTGCAGACCTACCGGGGCCGATAGACTAGGATGTATTAGCGTGCAATAGCCGGTGTGGTTCTGTTTTTGAGTTAGTCATATTCGGATATCTGTTATATATCTATATATAAATTTGCACTGAGATTGTCCTACTTGAGCCATCTAATACGGTTTTTCAGTTCGTCTTCCTGAGGGCCTCATATAAGGCACTCTAGATAGTAGTGGCTTCGCAAAGTGGTAATATGGGAGTAGTTCAACAAGGCTGTATAACGAAAAATCCATTTGATGAGGCAAATACTACTGGTTGAAAATTAATATCCCACTGATTTTCCCATACACATATCGGTTAAAACCTTATACAACCAAGCTGAATTTCACCCATATTGACCCGGTTATCACTACCTGATATCGTGAACTGGCCGACTCTGACTTTCACAATGGATGTTAAGCAGCACTCTTTTCCCAGCGGATACAGTGTGACCTATTGTCTGTTGGCCAAATTGCTTTCCTTGGCCAATTGCCTGAGACCGGGTGTTCCAAGTTGCGGCAATTCCTCAAATTAGTGGGACTTGTCGCATTTGCACCAATCGTTGAGGGGTGCAAGTTAGGGGGGTTGGCGGAGAAAATCAACCACAATGCTATAGTCACGAAATGTATCCCCCCCTCCTTTATTATTAACATGCATCGGATTGGGCAGTAGCCACGTCTCGGTGGTATTATTCCCGAAAGATGCCCCAAGTTTCCGGCCATTTATGATAAGCGGCTGAGCCGACGCTTTATAAAGATATGCTCTATGTACTTCACAGTGGGCTGGGTTGGGTAAAGAATAGAAATGTTATTTATTTGCACTGGGTTTACATATATGGTTTGGTAATCCCTTTTCTGCGCCTACAAAGATCACATGTTGAGGTGAACAGTCTCGTATAGACTACTATATTAATGTGACACGTCGCTGGGAAGAGGGGGGCAGCAATCCCCCACTCACAATCACTTCCCTTACCCCATACCTCGTGCACCCGTCGCTTTCCAACAATATAACGTATTCCTCCGAACTGCTCCAACCCACCTAGCGTTCTCTCTTTATTTGGCTCCTCGCCTCATATTGTAAATCGGATAAACTAGTCCATTGTTTCCCTTCTCTGATAGCCGATGCGCAACGAACTCACAAGCCGCTTCACCAGTTCCTGTCCTATGGTCAAGGGCGCGCGACCGGGCCAAAGGCTCGTGGCCGAGGTATTCCGGCCCAATTCTCTTACCACCGAGGCAGGGCCAACCCTGCCTGGGCAACCGGTTACCTTGCTTATGGCCCACGCTTCCGGATTTCACAAAGAGGTTTGGTATCCAATAATCAACGACCTGTCCCTAACCAGCGCCGCATGGGCCGAGCAGCCCTATGATGCGGGAGTTCGGGCGTACAGGGCTTTCCCCAATCGACTCCAGAAACCCAAGCGAGGAGAGTCGGCCACACCCGGCGACGAAACCTCCCCTACCCCTGGGCCAGCCTGGTATATTCACCACATCATAGTCTTTGACGTCTGCGACCACGGGGATAGCGCGGCCCTGAACCAGCCGACGCTCCCTTCGAAAAGTAAGTCCAAGCTTTCCTATTCAGATATCTCGCCGGCACCAGCATGGATGTCCTCTAAACTGATCCCCCCCCTATGCATGGAGAGCAGGTGGTAAATTCGCTTGAACTAACTCCCAACCCCCTTCCCAATAACGTATTGGATTGAAACGACCGGCACGATAACCATATCCACGGCACTGCCATCACCCCCATTGTACCGGCATTCACAGCAACATGGTTTGACAATGCCCGCGATATTATTGCCCTGGTGGACCAGCTAAGCTGTAGAGGCGCCCTAATCGGCATAGGCCATTCTTATGGCGCCACTTCAATGTAAGCGAGATGATCTCAATCATATTTTCTCCTGAATGGGGTCGTTGTTAATCATAATCGTAATCACTGTCAGTCACAATCAGTTTTGAGTACACACCCTATCTGTAGCCCAGAGGTGCTGTGATTTTTCTATTTATTTTAAATAATAATAATTTAAGTTTCTATGACTATCACCAACCCTTCCCCCCTGGGCAATAGGTTACTGGCCCAAATTATGTGGCCCACGCTATTCGACGCATTACTTATGATAGAGCCCGCCATTCCCTTCGCCGGGCGTCACTACTGGGAAATGCGGTTCGATTTCATTCTAAAGCGCAAACGCGTCTGGCCTGACTATACATCGGCCCTGGCATATTTTCAGAAACACCCCTTTTACCAAAGCTGGGACCCCCGGTCCTTGGCCATTTATGTCCAATACGGATTGACTCCAATGACCGCTGACCCCTTGTCCAGCGGTGGGAGCGCAGAGTCCGAATCCTCGACAAAACGGAACTCCGGCCAAGACCCGGGCCCGATCGCCGTTACCTTCAAATGCACCCCCGAAGTCGAGCACCAAGCATTTCTAGCGGGGGCAATTGATGGGGTGTGGCTTTTTAATCGACTGATTGACATTGTCTGCCCTTTGCGGTATATTATGGGGACCGATTCCAATATTTGTCCTAACGACCGGTTTGCCCAAGCCCATGTATCAGCCAGCTATACGGCGGATTTGCATTTCATCGCCCAATCAGGGCATATGGTGGTTATGGAGTCCCCCCAGACAATAGCCGACCAGGTTTCCCGTTTCATCGGCCATGGTCTAGCATGGCAGAAGGGCCCGCCTGCCCTTCAACCCCGACTGTAAGCGACACATTGGGAGGCTCCGAGCTTGGTTATAATTAGATACTGACTGGTATATTGCTATTTACAGATCCGCTGATATCCACCGATACTAAATTTTGAGATATGGAAGAAAAGTTAACTGAATGTAATGTAATTATTATACATGGGAGTTATGGAGCATCGGATAGAAGGATTAAACTATACTTATCATTCAGGGAAGATTCAAGTGGTCTTATCGTGGAGTAGCCGGGGTAAAATACTATCCACCAGGGCGATCCCCTTGGCTGTGGGCCATAGGGTCATGGAAACTGGCAACGTTTCAACTATTTCGGCGGTCAGGTTAGCTTTGGGGGGAGCATCGTCGAAAACCCGGGCGGTACCCCAGTTTAAATGCCCGCTCTCCACCAGCTCCTGCATCCGTGCCATATCGATCATCTCGCCCAAATCGTTGGTGTTTCCGTACCGCCGGAGGCGACTCAAAGGCAGACCCTCCCGCATCCGGAGGCCAAACATCAGCAACTCCTCCCGGGCCTCTTGGTCGGTGAGCTCCGTCTCGAGCCGTAAACCGTGGCCCAATTCTTCGCACTGTTGCATCCAGGTCGGTGGGTGGGGGATACGGATGGTACGTTTCCGCCGGCCGGTCTGGGGATCCGTAACTCGCCCATGGGCCCCGGGTCCGATGCCCACGTAATCCAGGCCCCGCCAGTAAGCTGAGTTGTGGCTACTTTGATGGGGCCAGGACAGCCACGTCTGCGGATTCGCTAATAAAGTAGAGCCGTTGTTCACTAGGTCCGGTGGGTTAGTAGGGCCCGGGCCGGGAAAGGAATCCGCCGCCTCCAGACGGGCAAAGCTAGATACCTCATAGTGATGGAACCGATGGGCGGCGCATGTCTCGATGGTGGCCTCATACATCTCCGAGAGTAAGTCGTCGCTAGCCCGCTGAAGTTTCCCCGCCTCGAGGGCCCGGAATAGGGCCGTGCCGCGTTTCCAGGTTAGTTCGTACAGGGACATGTGCGACCCAGCACACTCTAGCCCTATGTTTAACTCCTTCACCCAGTCGGAGACGGTCGATTGATCCGGTCGACCGTAGATCAAATCAAACGTCACTCCACCCACACCCACACCCATACCTCCTCCACCACCACTGGGAAATAGCGCATGGCATTGGGCCAAGGCCCGCAGGGCTTCGGTGACGGAGTGGTTCCGCCCCAACTGCCGCAGGGCCGGCTCATTGAGGGCCTGGAGCCCCAGGGACAGTCGGTTGATCCCTAGCGCCCGGAAGGCTCGTAATTTCCCCGTCTCGAGGGTGGTCGGGTTGGCTTCAAGAGTGATTTCAGTTGTTGCGGGATCGATGCGGCAGTAGTGTTGCACCGTGTTCAAAAGTTTGGCCAGGGTGGCGGGTGGGGCCAAGCTGGGGGTTCCCCCGCCGAAATAAATACTACGTACCACTTGGTTAGGGGGGCGTTCGGCCAGGCTGGTCCGTAGCTCCCGGTCTAGGGCCGACGTGAGTCGTTCAACGTCCGGCTGGGCCACTACATACTTGTTGAAATTGCAATAGGTGCAGTGACTTTGGCAATACGGCCAGTGAACGTAAATGGCCAGGGGCGGGGGGGATCTTGGTACGGGTAAGGAAGCCAACGGCGGTGGGGAATCCGGGATAGAGGTGGCCCGACTATTAATGGTCCGGCGGCAGAAAAGGTCAGGGGAGGGCAAATGCAAAAACGACCGGTTCTGGGGGCTGGTCGGGCAATGGCGGAAAAAGTACCGAGTATGCGGGTGGCCCAGGTGTGTTCGCATCCTTATATGCAATAGAGGTGAGGAGTGAGAAAGAATAAGCAGTTTTAAAAAGTATACCAAAGGAATCTCGCCTTGCTGTTAAAACAAAAAAAAGTAAAATAATTATAAAAAGACAGCAAAAAGTTTAGGGCCAGAATACTGCACCAGAGGACCTGCACTTCTCGGTTATAGGTTATCATAGTAATACGTAACTATGGAGCAGTATGAAAATATAGACCCATCACTGCTTTTGTGCCAAAGTTAAAGGGACGCAGACTGGGGCCCAAGAATGGAACAACTGGCTGGTCAATGGTATAATGAATGGACCATGTCAGGAATCCTTTGTATTAATTGCAATGGGTATGGTGACCAAGATAATCCAAAAAACTGATAGCGAAGGATCTGTTCATCAGGAAAATGCTTTGTGTCAGCTGAGGCTACGTTCTCTTAGTTCACCCAGTTGAGAGTACCTTACAGTAACTGTGCTACCAATATGTTCTAAATTTCTTCCAGAATTCCCCTTCAGTCTCACAACCTTGGAGGTACACATGGGGTTACTAAAATTAGGGTCAGCAATAGATTAACTGAATAGTCAAAGTCTAGTAATAAATGCACAAAAAAAATGATAACTATTTTGACTATAGCTGGCTTGTTCCACCCCATTTTCTCTCTTCAGCTGCAGTGTCTAATAAGCCTCTCTTTTGGCTGTAGCTATTTAGATGCCTGATGGTCTACTTTGCTGATTTTAAACTATTTAGCACCTATTTCAGTACTACTCATATGTGCCAATGGTACCATTATGGCCCAACTGGGCTGCACTGACATTGGTCACTCATTTGTCCATTGGACTGATTACTTAATTCACCATTGTTGGTACTGAATAGTACATAAATCTAGACATTAAATATTACTCATAGTACAACTTGTACAGACTTCTGTGCCAGAGCTCCTATTAGGCCAGAAACTAAAAGGCCAAAGAAGTGTGATTCCTTCTGAGTACTGAAATCAACATTGTAGTATCTGCTTGGGGATATATGCATATTATACTGGAATAGTTCCATATTTGAGACCTGATAAGGTGGAATACTTGATAGGCAAAGGTGGCATAAGTATTTCAATAACCCTTAGCCAGTACCTAGATACAGGGAAGGGGGGTCCTGTATCTTTACATATAACTATATTTATTTTTACAGAAATTAAATTAAATAAATAATTACTCATAATATGTTACTGTGGTGAACTTACCACATTTTTTACCTACTTTTATTTTTTATCTATTTTTCGCACTTATCGGAAGTATGCCCC
>JANBQC010000097.1:11878-60133 GCA_027576995.1 Dimargaris cristalligena
TTACCCTTTCACTTTCAGACTACTGGGAATATGATAGTAGTTGTAGGAAGAGTATAGGCGAGTAGGTGTTTTTTCTTTCTTTCTTTCTTTTTTTTTTTAAAAAAAAAAACTGGCCAATTCAGGGCAATGGAACTGCTATTTGGATTTAAGTTACAATTTTTCGGCCCGATTGACTTTTCAAATGGGCTATAGGGCCATATATGTTAAATGTAGGCTAACAGTCGAAGGAATTGGGAGTAAATTAAACCAGTGTTGAATATAAAAACCTCGTTTTAGAATGCCCAAATAAAAAGCGGATTGACTAGTATCGAGTCATTGATACCATTACGGGTTAAATAGTGGTAAAATATGGTAATAGCTAAAGAAAGGAACCACCGCCACCCCGGCCTTAGGAAGTGGCGGGTACCGGTGGTTTGGGATCACCTCACGAGCGCAGACGTTCTCGCTTGGCCGGATGTTACATTGAACCCTTTACTGCATTGGCCAAGTGGCCCGTTACAAAAGCACACCTCGACCATCGAAGCGACCCATTTACACACGTGTAGGAGGGAAAGGGGAGGGGGGGCGGGGATTATTGACACTGGGTCAAGAAGGAGGGCGCAAATGTAAACCAATTTCGCCAAGGCTATCTCTCCTCAAACCCAATTGGGTTATGGTTGTTGGACGTGTGTTCCCAGGTCCGCTATTATGTGATATATAGTGGAGGGAGTGGCTCACGCCAACATGAACTCCCTCTCTCCCCCCCACACACATATCACCCTCGTCCACTCTTTTGACTATCGCCCTCATGGTTAAACCTACGACCACCACGATATTTTCAATTAAACTACCAGCGTTGCCAAGTGTGTGTGTGATCTTACTGTAAGCTGTAAGTGAGCCTCTGGGGATTCTAGACAGGGCTGATTACATGTAGTGGAGATTCTTCAAAAGTCAACTGAACTTGCCCTATCCCCCTTTTCGACCCAGAACGATGGGTCCAGCCAATAAGGCACCGTTGGTGGATGTTGAATTGGATTCCGAGTACACTGTGTAATACGGCCCGGATTCCTGGATTTCCCAACTACGTAGTTTCCATACATGGATAGCTCATCTGGCAGGTCAGCCTCCCAACCACCTCTACACCTACATCATCGACCCCGCCCTCCGCCCAAATCTATTAGTAATTTACAATTTTGTAGAACACATACACTCTCACAAAAGAGAATTTCCAAATATATACATTTATATACAACCGGCGCAACCCCTCCTCTCTCTCCCATGCACTTGAATTTATTTTCCGCTTCTTTCTTCGTTATCCCAACACTCCGCAACTCCAGATTACCCAATCTCCCCCTCCTTCCTTGATGCTACTCCCGCCTAGTAATGTGATAGGTGGTTGGTCTAATCATGGTGAATCTCTCTCTCAATCACGAACACATCGATTGGAAGAAGGCTGTCGCCACTACCCATAGCCGAAAAACCGGAGTTGGTGGCGACATGGCCCTCTCTTCTATTTGGGTGTGTATCAGTCAAACCCTTCCCCCCCACCCACCCATCGTTAGTGCGGAATACCACCACCACCATATAACCAAGCTGCCAATTCCATTAGTAGAGCCTCTCCCGCCATGACATCATGTACATCAAAAGTTATATAGGGGAAGGCAATTATCATCACATTCTTATTAGGTAGATTAAACAGTTGAGGAAAAGAGTGCGAGTGTGTGCACACGCCAAAACATCCGCTAAGGACAGCAAGCTTCTTTAAAATGAACAGCCAAGGTAAAAGAGAGAGAGAGAGAGAGAGATTTCATTAGCAGTCGGATTTTAGAGGCACAAAAGTACTACTGTACGTTAGATGGAGGTTAAAAAGGGAGTTATTAAACGGGGAAGGAGGGAATAGGGCGAGTTGAATTCAAAAAGGGGGGATGATAAAAATACAGATACATATGGATATATGTAATATACAAATGTAGGAGAGGGGGAGTAATGAGCATGTATATAAATTAGCTATATACACAGGATGCCCGAAGAACGCAAGACAAAGGGGAGAGAGAAGAAGGAATAGGGTGTACGTGCGTGTAAAGAGCGGAGGGACTAACAACGACACAATACAATAAGGTGGGATGTTTTTTGGGGTTCCGTCTACCTCACCCAAGAAGCCAGGGAAGAGATAGAGTAGAGAACGCGGGGAGTGTGAAGGAAGAGGAATAATAATATAATGGGTGATATCTAATCGGACATGAATTGCAGGGGGGGGGCAGCGAAGGAAGCGGAGGGGGGAAATGCGAGTCTAATATGGGCCAGACCGACACCGTCACATTCAACATTAGGATTACGATTAAACGATTATTATTACGACCGACGGTTACTGGGGTGTTTCAGTTGGTTTAGGGCATAGTCCTCGGTGAAGTGCTGGTGGTGTTGTTTCGAGGGGGTTTCACCATTATTACACAACTCGATGCTTTGGACCCAGGAGTCGTCAACGATGTCTTGGATGGAGATACGTTTCTCCACATCAGGTTCCAGCATCTGGGCGATGAGGGCACTGGCCTTGGGGGGCAGTTTGCGGAATGGCTCGTATACCTTACCCGAAGCCTTGGCCTCCAGGTATCGCACGTAGTTGGGGTCGTGCTTGGTGGCCGTGCGGAAGGGCACACCCTTGCAGTACATGGCGTAGAGCACCACACCGCAGGACCAGACGTCCACCTTGCGGGCATCGTAGGGTTTGCCGGAGAACTGCTCGGGGGCAATGTAGGGCTCGGAACCGCAGAAGCCGCGGGACATGTGGGTGGTATTTTCCCAGCACATGCGGAACACATCGGCGACACCAAAGTCGGTGATTTTGACGTGGCCGTAGGCGTCCACGAGGAGGTTCTCGGGTTTGATATCCCGGTGGGCCACACCCATGGAGTGCAGATAAGCCACGCCCTGGACCATCTGCCGGAAGCAGCAGTCAATCTCGGGGCCGGCCATGTTGCCCTCCCGGATCACGGTGTACAAGTCACCACCGGGGCAGTACTCCATGACCTGGCACCAGCGCTGCTGCTGGTCCTGGACCAAGTCGACGGTTTCGACAATGTTGGGGTGGCGCATGGTCGAGCTGATACAGAATTCACTGGTCAGCTTCTTGACGTACTCCTTCTCGGATTCGTCCTTGCGGCGCTTACGGAATTCCTTGACGGCGTACATCTTTTCGTTGCGGGTAGCGCGGTCCAGGTGGTGGACCAGGCGGACCACGGCGGTGGCACCCTTACCGATGCAGCCCTTTTCACAGACACCGTACTTCTTCTGGAGACTCGCGGAGTCGTTGCACGACTTGGTCGACGAGGTCACGGAAGTTTTACGGGTCAGCTTGGCCATGGAGAAGCGTTCCTTGAAGCTGGAGGACTTCTTTTCCTCACCCGACGGGGTGGCGGACTGCGGCACGGTCGGGGGGGTGTGGGAAGCCCCGGCCTCGTAGGAGGACTGGGAAGAGAAAGATTCTTGGGACATGGTGCGACGGTGGCGGGGGCCGGCGGGCGAAGTCAAACGACTGGCCACGGCAGCGAAACCGAACTTCTTGTGGGGTTCGGGACCGGCGGATAAAGGCACGGACACGGGGGTAGCAGTGGCAGGGGGAGTGGCCACAATAGTATCAGTGCTCGAGTTGGACGAGTGACTCTTACTCGAGTGCACGGGCACACCGGCACTACGGATAGAAGTGGGTTGAGAAGGGGTAGCAGAAGAAGAAGAGCGGTGAGGAATCTTCAGGGGGTAGGGAATACGGGCGGGGGCCTGTATCGTAGTCATGATGAAGAGAGCCTTGAAGGGGGGGAAGAAGGAAGTGGCTAAGTAGAGAAAAAGAGGGAGACCCAAGGGTAGGAAGCAGGCGAGTAAACCAGTTAAATAAACCGAGGGGAGATAATGGGGAGGGGGAAAACTGGCAGTGCTGGCCGAAACCGGGCAGTAACAGTTAGGAAGGGGGAGGGAGGGTAATAGGGAAGCACCTAAAACCGGAAACCTGGGCGAGACACACCCAACCAACCGGTCGCGCGCAAGAAAGTGAAAGGAGAGTGGGGGGAAGGAGGGGGAAGGAGAGATACGGGAAGCGGGCCCGTATGTATTTATATCAACCTCTGTTTTTTAGAGAGAGAGAAGGGGCGAAAAGTATGCACAGGCTAGAGTCTAAGACGGGGATTGTGTTATTATTATATCCTGACCAGCAAGAATGGAGAGAGATTAAATAGTAAGGGCGAGTATAGGTAAGTACACACTGCGGTTATAAAAGCATGTTGGCAGTAGAGCAAGCGAAGTAGTAGTAGGGAGAAAGATATCAAACGCCACACTCGTTATCACATACACACACAAGCAAACAGGGAAGTAGCTCAGCGGCGGAGGGAGGAAGGAAGGAAGGAAGGAGAGACAAGTGGAGCCAAACGAGGACCGTGGCTAGATTTATGAGGAGTGGAAGAGGGAGGGTTGTTGAGCCACACTAGTAACGACGAGGCGACAAATCGGGGTGACGAAAGAGAGAGAGAGAGAAGAGGGAAAGTATATGTAGATTAGACTATACTGGAATTGTGTGTCTAAGGTACATCAGGCAAGGGAGAGAGGAGAAGCAGGGACAGCAGGCGGGTAGAGCGCAAGGCAGAGAAGAGAGAGGCAAAATAGATGGGGCTGTGTGAGGAGGTGGTGTTGGTGAATGAAGAGGAGAGGCGGCCGGGCGACGGACTTTTATACCAAAACCGCACTATCCGGAATCATAGGGCAGGCCAGACGATAGGCGGGGAAGAGAGACAGTGGGGAGATGATGATGGGTGGATGTATGCTGCTAAAAAGAGGGGAGGAAATAAATGCGCATACAAAAGGAGGGAGGAAATATATGCGCATACAAAAGGAGGGAGGAAATATATGCGCATACAAAAGGAGGGAGGAAAGAGGGGCGGATGGTCCTCTTCTCTGTGATACACACCCATCCACCCGGCGCACAAGATGGGACGGGTGAGGAGAGTGTATGCCAAATGAGAATACCACTCAGGCGTGTGGATGCTTTGGTTGGGCACAGGCCGCTCATTCTCGTATCGGTTGGGGTGATATGGATGAGAGAGAGAGAGCCAAATGGGAAAGGGGGACAACGAAACAGGGTGGGGTTCCAGAAACGAGGGGGTTTTAGTGGAGAAAAAGGGTAGGGGGAAAAGTGTATACCCTCCGCGGGGAGGGTTGTTAGTTAGCTCAGAAAAAAAGGGAGGACCGAGGCTGAAAAGAACGTGACATCTTCGCCCCCACCCCAATATTTATCACCTGGCTTTATTCAAAATTTGCATAATATATACTAGTTAGTTAGTAAGTATATAATACATTTCCAAGCCAAAAACCCACCTCTATTTTCACCCTTATCCCCCACCTTGCTATCCTATCATAGGGACCGGTTGTAAAAAAGGGGGTGGGCCACAGCCACGAGCCTTCACCCATTGGAGGGGGCCAAGGATGGTACATTTTTTTTCATGGTCAACTGATAATACCGGCTGCCCTCCCCATCTCTCTCTCTCTCTCTCTCTCTCTCTCCTCTGTTCGTTGACAATGAATAGAGAGAAACCGAGTTTTTTTTTTAAAACAATAGCATTGGACAGCAGGTGGCAAAGGCGGGTGTGTGTGGATGGTCCACCCAACATATATCTGCCCCTCCTGCGCGATATGAAATATAAAATAATACATAGCAGATAATTACCAAATCCCGCTTAGCTAAGCCTCCCCCCTCTCGTTACCGCCCAAGCTACCTATGGTGCGCGGTCACGACCCCATTATTATTATCATTATTATTATAGATTACCATAGTTGGACGGGATGGATAAAAAATCAGCCGCTAACCACATATAACATTATAACGGAGCCGAAGCAAAATAAAACAACATGGTCACTCACCTACCTATTCAAACCACCGCACTCCCCAAAACTGACATCATCATCATCCATGCCACCCGACCTGTCCAAGCGGGTCAGCAGGCACCCAAGTGCTTACTAGACGAGGCTAGCATATCGAGTGTCATGAAAATACCTCGCTTGTTTTTTTGGTTTAATTTATAAACGTCATTTGCCAAGCCCGTAGAGGGAACTGCCGGGGGTAGAGCTGTCGAGCGTCATTGGGCATGCTTCGTAATGTACGACCACCAACCGGCCAGCATGACGACCACGACAGCATCAATCAATGCATCATTTTTATCGGGTTCGGCGGAGGATGCTAGGACAACTTAGGTTCAACGCAATCCAGCCCGAATTAGGATCGAATGAAGGGCACCGGAAATTACCCCGAGTGTTCCCCACCCCCTACTGCCAATGACATACGCATAAACAGGCAAATACACCTCCCCCCTCCCTTTCCCGTCTACTCCCCCGGTGGCTCCCGCTTTACCCTACCGCCCGGCATCGCGGCCGTCTAGTAGTTCGACTTCAACAATATTCAAAAAATAGAATAAATAAAAAAAGCAGCTTCGAACCGTTCGAGTTAAAAATGTGCCAAGAATTCGGAGAATGTAGGAAGGGGGACATCTAAGGGGGAGAGAGAGGACGATAACTACAATTGAAGGATTCGAATACCCAACCATCGCACAATGAGGGAGTACGCCAAGAAATCCGACGACAGTTCGGCGCACACGACCTGCGCACGTCAGGGGAGAATGACGAGGTACACCTGTAGAACTGAATGAAGCGCCCGAACCATTCGATAACCACTCTAATTTCCGCGGACCCGTCCATGGTGAGGTGTATATTATATACACACTTCATTTAATCACATCTATTCACACCGACACCGACATCAGCATCGGCCCCAGCAACCTACACCCATACCCACATACCCACACATACAAAGAGCGCGATGGAAACTATCCATCTATAACATTCCCCCACTCGCTACTCCTCCGACTATGCATCGATGCGGGGAGGGGTAATGAGGGTTAACCAAGGTCTTCTTCTACCCACTACTCCGCACCTCAACATGGTCCAACTACTGGGCAACAGGCCATTATAAGCGGGGATGTTGCGATTAGAATGCAGTTTAGCCACATCATTTAGAATGCTTGGCCAGTCATTGCTGTATCTTCGAGAGGGGGGTAGGTGAGGAGCGACACCCAGGGAGGGAAAATTGAAGGGTGGCTCCGCTACTATTCCTGCAAAGGTACGCTATGAATGAGGGCCCTCTTTTCCTTACACAGGCTATTTCAAATCCATCGAGAGAGGGGATCGATAGGGGGAAGAGCGGGTCACTAGTACGGCCTCCCCTGGGGGTGATGGTCTTGGCGTATAGTACTTTCCCTGCCCAACCTGTCATTATTGGTACATGCAATTTAAATACATAAATAAAATAATACAAAAAGACGGGTATATACCAGTCATTGGGCTCGTGTTCCACTATAACCTAGCGTGGACCCAACGAAAGAAACCATCGAAAAGGAAAAAAGGAGGTGGAGGGGTCTCTCTAACGAGAGGGATGCTAGTATATGAAAGTAGAGCTGGACTTCTATAAATAATCGAATAGGGGCGCCCCCCCCCATTGCCTCTTAGCCTCGTTGGCCCTTAATGCCCCTGATCCCGTCGATATGGGTGAACTTCAACCCAACTGTATAAGATTTTACACAATATATGTATGGGAGAATAACTTTTGACCAGTAATATTTACCTCATCAAATGGATTATTCGTTATACAGCCTGGATGAACTTCTGCCATATTCACAACAGTAAAGCGAAATCCTGCCAAAGCACACAACCCTCTTTTTTTTGACTAACTTGGGGAGAGCGGAACCCTGCCGAAGTATTCCATTGAAATTGCCGAAACCCTGTGGCACACAATAGTAGAGTAGGTTAACAAAAGAGGACAGCAATAAAGAGAAAATGAGAGAGTGAGAGCCTTATGGACAAACGGGTATATTTTTACCTCATGGTACAAGGCCAAGCGAGACCGGAAACACCCGTTTGACATGCATGGCAGAGAAAGAGAGAGCTCTGATCGGAGGCCTGACCAACCCGCCGATGGGAAGTGAGAGTATGGACGGTTTGGTTGTTTCTCCACATAGATCAGTTCCTAAATAAATATATGAAGCTGGGCGTGGGCAGCTGCCATGATCACGCTACCCTAGCCATCCCAGCGTTGGCCTGTGCCCCTCGCATGGATTCCCCAACTAATTGACCTTGGTTTCCCAGGTTCATTCACAGTATGGGCATATCCAACCATGGCCATGGCCGTTAATTGTATCGGTATCAGTTTACCGTTATTATTAAAATCAGACATCTATATGGTGGGTTGATTAGTCGCGGGCATGGAGGAGAATTGGACGCCCCGTACCCAACATTCAATGGTTGGGTAAAGAGGTGCATCCCACGGAGTGGTTCTAGTTATTACTATTATTACTATTATTACTATTATTGCTATTATTATTATTATTATTATTATTATTATTATTTGGGGGGGTGGAGGGATACCCAACTGCTCCAAGGCTAAGCAAATTTCTATAAAGGCAGTGAGGGAGTGAGGGGAAGGGCGGGGAGCAGCCAGGGTCCGCGCAGGGTGCGCAAAGGTCACATAGGGCAACTAAGCAATCTAAAGAAATTGGTGAACTTGTTACATCTCTTCCCCCTCCCCCCCCACCACCACGTGCAGGCCTGCGTTAACTAAAAAAGCCACACGGCCAGGTTACCTGAAATTAAACGATTTAATCAATGGGGGCGATGTGAAGGTAAAAAGAATTGCGGCCATCCGAGTTGGGGGAAATGGACATGCTCAAGTATGATTGAGCTGTAGCTGGCGAAGACAATTCGATAGCCCCCGCCAAGGGCGCATGATGCACGAAGTGTCCACGGCACCAAAGCGAAAATTGCCGTATTCCACACATGAGTGCCTCTCTAGTTAATGTAGAACATCGAAGCTCGACGTAACGATCCACGGGATGGGATGGGACCGGCTAACCTGCACCCTTCCCGTAAAAGGATAAAATAGGCATTGTAGACGGTCACCGGTTAGACTAAACCAAAGCGAAGAGGAGGAACGGGGAGAAGGCATGAAATGTCTGTTCCAAAGTACTAATTTAATTAAAGCCATGCAGTAAGCATGCTATACTGTAATTTGGGGGTATCAGGGGCATTCCCAGCTTGGTGCTTTGTTTTTTTTTTCACAAACAGACGATGCGGAACAGGACCGGTGATTACCCAGAGGCTTTTTGGATTCATTCAGCCAATTGTAGTGTCCGTATTAATCGCATGCAAATAAGGGAAACGCTTTGGTTAATGCGCGAGACTACAATATAGTAATAGTGTATGTGTGGCGAGTGCGTGTTTTGGCCAAATTATCCCAATATTGTGGGGTGTTCGCTGTCTAGAGAGGGAAATAGCCGGACCAAACGCGAATGGGGAACGGCAAAATCAGGTGGATTCGAAAAGCCGCTGGACGTATGGCGAGCACAACTGAATTATCCCAAGGGGGGAAGACGAGTGAGTGTATCGACCCAAGTATCGAATTTAGACAGTCCGTGAAATGCACATGGAGGGTGTGAACGTAGCGAGATGTAAGGGGTGGTTCGAAACCCACCTTTAAGGGGACCCGGAGGAGTACGAGAACGAGGTGAGTGTGGGTGTGGGTGTGAGGATATAGGGTCGAACTAGACAACCAAAAGGGGGGAGGGCTCCGTCCAAATAGGGGTTCGTTGAGTAGCTGGAATGCTTTCCTACACTTTGGAGGCGAGTCTGGCTCGACAGCTTGATTGTCCAGAATGAGAGGTTTGATTCCCCTCGCTCTGGTGCGCAGTGATTTAAAAGCCCTCACCCAGCGCCGTTCGCATATTGGATGCCAGCTTCCTTAATAAGCAACCCTCGATCATTTCACCGACCAACACCCGGTTTGCACCCACACAAGCAATTTTACAATTGCCGGAACTGGATCCAGCCGCCAAGTTGAATAGCCCGGACGCGGACTCGGGATAATATATAGCCAGGCTTTTACATAGGGTCTGGTATGAACCGAGCAAATATATAATATATAGAAAAGAAAGAGGGGAGACCAGGGCCCTGATTTCTCTTCTCCCGTTGTCCGCCTCATCTGCCGCGTCTGGGCATTCGTTTAAGCGAACGGGGTTCGACAGTAGGGATGATCTGGACCCGTGTCGGGCCATTTTATTTTATTTTATTTTAGTAACGAGGCATATGGCGAAAGGGTCAGCGCAAGGGGATGCCTCCTACTGGAGGCCAGGGCACCCGACCCCATCCTGGCAACTAATTGAGGGCCCTTCTTTGATAGTATCTGCCCGATCTATTCAGTCTCCTTAGCACCCTATTTAGCCAGTGTCCTCCGTCCTATAGTCACTATGGCGAGATTGGTTATTAAGTTAGCTATATATATATATTCAATCGATTAAATGAAAACTGGGTCGAGACATACACTGTTTGGTGGAATGGGTGGAGAAAGGGAGACAAAGTAGCTGTGACCAACTAACTGCCCACCCTCACATAGAGAGCACCAGATTGCTTCCCCCACATACTCCGTTGAACCTTAGCACTCCCCTGGTGAGCGTGCCCCCAGTGAATGTGATATAACCCCCCCCTGACGGAAATTGGATAAACGGATGTGGAGAAAGGGTATGGCAGAGTGATATATAGGGGCCGGCGAAGACCCATTCGGCGGTTCTTCTCCGTTGGTGTGCCCGCGTGCTTCTCTCTCCTTCTCCTCTTCTCCCTAACTGGGAAATTGGCGGTTGACGTGGACGAGTCAGCTGGAAGAATCGTCAATGTCGAAGCAGTAGCGGTCTGTGCACCAACTTACTATGGCATTGTAAGTTGTAGCAGGAAGCGATAACCCTAGTCTGGCGCAAGGGACATGTTATTTCGGCTTGGGGGGTAGAATGGAGAGAACTGCCACAGCTAAATGGCTTGGATGAGCCATGGGCCAGCTCTGTGTAGGCCCAGCATTATTATTATTATCATCACCATCACTACCTGGCTAAATAACAGGGCAGGGAAATGCCGTCCTTATGTGATACTCGATGGACCTAAAACAATATTAAACCTGGTGGGGGGACCAGCCCAGCAGCTCTGGGTAAGAGGGTAGGTGGAAAGGAGGGTGGGGTGGGGAAATCGGGGGAGGATCCCTCTCTTTCATGGCCATGGAGCCTGGTGGTGATTTAATTAGCGCACCACCACCAAGAAAGGGAAAAAAAAGTCCCACCTAATCTCACCTGCCACGGATGGGCCAATCATCGCCCGGGATTCGCTGAATCAACCCAAAGCGGGGCCGCTCTTACTATATTATGTATAGTGGTGTATACACCGAAACACTTCCCCAGCCCAACAGTTGCTGTTACCACCGCCCGAATAGAAAGAGAGAGAGAGAGAGAGAGTGAGTGAGTGAGAGGCGCCCTTTCCCCCTCTTGGCACGGAATTCTTGACTTTACCGAGAATATACCATAAATGTCCAGCCAATCCAGTCTGTCGGATTTAAATGGGTTTGACAGGCTGTTGCAACCCTCCTTCGTCCGCGACAGGCACCTTTTCTACTGGCTACAATTGCGGTAGAGACGTATCATCTTCTCTGCTGGAATTATCATCATCACAGCCACCATATACCATGCCCCACTATCTCTATCCATTCACACCTATCGTATCCCTCTCGCATTTCCGCCTCGACTTCCCCTTCCCGAACTAACTGCCCTTCCATTGGAGCCCCCCATTTATTGCCCAATCCTTAATTGTGACTTTCATTAACCACTAGAAGAGCTACGCTACCGATGGATCCACTCACACCCGCTTCCCTCTTTTTAGCCCCTCGCCATTCGTTTATGAAAGGTGCGGAAGATCGGACGTTGCTGGAGAACAATGCCAACCACCGCCATTGCGCGGTATCCAGTGCGACTGGACCGGGCTGGCTGGCCGACGTCGTAGGGAGGGGGTGCGGGATATATGATGCCAATGATGGGTAGGAAAGATAGGGTGAGTGATGTGGCGGCTGCCACTCGCTTGTAAAGGGCCAGTTTGGTGGATTCGCCGATTTGATTATCACCCAGAGTAGAAAACCAGGGTAGATATAAACGTATAATACGTGCCGCCGAAGGACGAGGGGTGTAGAGATCATCCGGGCTAGCTATATCCGAGTATTGCCTCTAAAAGGGCAACCCCCAGCTGATGGCTGGTGTGCTACTGACGGATGACAGGAGGTCGTTCTTGTCCACGACTACCCTTTTCTGGCCTATTCCTCTTTGAAGCAAATGGCCGAGACGATTCAGGAAGCCACACTACCTACCTGTTCCACCCTGTCGGATCAATCTGCCCTAATGGCCCTCCCCAAGTGTACACACATATACACACCCACATTCCCTTTGTTTACCCAAGTGCTTTATCGTACTTTCTCCCTGTATCTACTCCTTCTCCCAACCTTGGCTCTCTCTCTCTCTCTCCTGAATTCTAATGTATAGGGCGGCTATTTTTCTCGAGAATCAACCTCTACATGCAGTGGCCCGTTCAAAAGGAAATCTACTGCAGACTACAGGAGGGGGGGAGGCCCATAGTGACACCCTCCTTCACCCCCATTATCCGTTGGTTCGTGGGGGACTAAGAGATTCCCAACCCCCTACCCCATTTGGCTTCCACCCTGGCTGATAAGCAGCAGTTTGGACCCAACCCTACGACATTATCGGTGGATAGAGGGGTTAGCGCAGGTTACCGGACCAGCCAGGGTCAGTGCTAATCCGATATTCTATAATTGACCAATGCTCTACCCTTTCCGTAAAAAAATAATATAGCTTCCCTTACCTTGTTCAGCGAGGTGATGAAGTAGGATGGTCGAGGGAGCAGTATAGCTCCAGGCCCCTCGATTACATCTACACCAATACCCCACCTCCCAGAATAACCAGGCGTGATGGAGGGGGGTTAGCGAACCATGGTCCATTTGCCGCCGGATCAAGAGCGGGATGGTAATAATAATGAGTTTCCACCGTTCCATAGGGCTGCCACGAAAAACACGGTATACACAAAGTAGAGCGCACTATATAAATGTACCAATTGACGATGGGATAATTCGGGGGCGTTTGGTTTGTCTCATTTCCAAAGATATTATTGGGTTCGGAGGGCGCAAAAGAAGGGGATAATAAGAGGGTGGTGGTGAATAGCAGCAGTGTTGTTCATCCATCACTGTCCTCTAGACCATATCCCCTCCCTCCCTCATCCTCTCTCCTTCATTTCATAGCCAACCACTCTCTGATGGCCAGTAGAGAGTCCACCCAATAGCCGAACTATAATCGTGGCCAACATGGAAATGTCAGAGAATTTAGAGAGAGAGGAGAGGCGTGTGTATATTACATGTGTGTATGTGTCGGTGTACATCCCCCAACTGGCCATGTCTGGGCTATATTGGTGGCCAAGGTCGGAATAGGTTAGTGTGGGTAGCAGCAAAGAACCCTTCCGCGCTTTCGGTGCGGCTCTGAAATAGCCATGTCCCTCCTCCCCTTCATTGTGATGACATCAATGTAATTTATGGATCCACTTGTTGGCGGACCGGATCAGGGCAATCTTCTAGGGCGGAAGCTCCACTCGTTGTGTTTGATGTCCAGAGTACTGAGTTGACATCATGGCCCATCTTCCTCAACATAATAGCCATCCCTTTGATATATATATGAATATACCATTATCAACAAAATATTAGTCGATATCCTATGTGGGTGTGGGTTTTCTATTTAACAAAATCGAAGTTGAAACTCGCTAGTCATTTTCGGAGAGTTTCTTCCTCCTCCCCATCCTCATCCGCGTTCATTGAGCTATTATTGGCCAATGCAAGTAGTCTTGGCGGAGCACAAGGTGTGGATACAGGAAACTATTGATCAGTATATAGCTCATAGCGACGCAAAAGAAGAGGAAAAGGAAAGTTAGGTAGATGGATGGGGGAGGGGTTATTTGCCCGTGTGTGATGTGAATATACCGGCCGGTAGCCGAAGGTCGCACAAGCCTCTTTCCCCACCACCTATTGGAGAGCAGAAACACGGCCAAGGTGTAATTCCGAAAAAAAATAAATATTATGGAGTGAATTGTGAGTGTAGGCGGAGAAGGAGGAGCAGATCCAGACCAAAAATATAGCCGGCTAACCAGGTGAAATAATAGGATACAGTGAGGTATAGGTGAAAATGCTCTCGTCCAAGTTACTTGCCTCTAAAACCCATATATACATTACCTCCCGAAACCCACCCACACACATCGAGCAGAGGGCGAGTCTATGGTGAGAGGAGTTGAATCAAGCCGAATGACAGGTGTGGGGGGATTTTCCGGCCTCGCTGTGATACCGAGAGTAAGAAGATAAACGAAGCTCTTCCCTCCACTATGGCCACAGGCCCTTTGGTTCTTCCTATATTTACTCCCCAAATCCGTATCCGTATCCGTATCCATATCCACTATCCACAGCCAAATCCCCCTAATCCGGTTGGTCGGTTTATTATATATGGATGGGTTGATGGCCATAGGTAAGAGAGAGATAGAGAGAAAGGGAGGGGTTTGGCCAGGAACAACTGAGAATGAGCGGATGAAATATGTAGCAGAGTATATACTACTCTTCCCCTCCCGGCTCTAGTCCAATAGTCGACGGTGGTACGGAAAAACGGGGTGGAGAAGGAAGGGGGGCTTCCTCTCTCTCTCTCTTCTCCCCTTCCTTACTTTAGGAATTTCGCGCCTCCTCTTTCTTCACCAACCGCGCATCTCTGTTCGGAGCGGGCCACTCATCTATCAGTCGGCTATATATTAGAATGATGTCCGCTCAAGGGGCCTCTGGGAGAATATGGACGTGAAGGGCAGAAGAGAGCCCTGGGTCCAAGACCATTGCCTAGTGAAGGGGGGAGGGAGGAAGGAGTGCTGGCCGCGCTTCTAATTAAAGCTCGTCAACTACATTCACCATTCATCCGCATGAGCCGCCCACCGGCTCATTGTAATTTTGTTATTCTCCCCGAATACCTCAGTCATTATTATGGCGGATATAGTTTAACCATCAGTGTTCATTTTAGGTGAAGTTCTCGTGTGGCTTTTTTTTACTCACAGTACCCTCTCGCCTATTTAATTAGAGTATACTGTCTATTAGTTTGTGTTCGCCACAGTCCATCCTACCCGTTTTGCCGAATTCATTTGACTACATAGGTTCTGCAGGCACTAACCCATCCCTCTCTCTCTTATTCTCCCTCTTAATCATTTATTTATTAGCTAGGTACCCATCCACAGTTGTAAGTCAGCGGATGGGCCACGAGCACACTCCTTCGGCCATTCTTCTGGATCCCCCGAGAACGGGCTATGGAGTTAAACTATCTTGAGAGTGACTTAAACGCGACGTGGTACCATTCTGTCAGCTGTCAGTAACCTCCACCTATTTTTTTCTTGCTCAACAATGGGCTGCTTTAAAAACCTGACCGCAAAAATAAATAAGGCAAATGACTAAAAATATACCAAGAGCCCCCTCCTCCCACATATGGGCATCGTTGGACCGTACTTCTCCTCAGAACCACCATGCATGGTATGTGGTTCCACTCTCCACCGCCCCACCCCATTGAATCCAATGACAAGGACCACGCGGGCTTCCTCCATAGCATAGTAAGAACCCCACGGACCATGATGATGCGGTTGCTAGGTTGGGCCTGCTGATCGAGTGAAATCAAACATTTGAGAAATATCTATAATAGAAATACCAACGAGGAACCCACAAGGTACAGACGGCTGAAGGGTCTAAGTCATGTGCGAGGAGGGGGCGCGCGGTTCATATAAGAAAATAAATGAAAATACGGACCCCCAGAGAGAGGGTGTCATCAGACCACCAATACGCCATGATAATCGGCCACTGGGTCGATATGTCTGTGGACCATCGGACTCTTTTTAAGGACCACATCACATTACTTTCGACTATTCCAAATATTCAATACATGACTGAATATTCAGTATACGGTTTTAGGTCGGTGATGGCATCATCAATGTCTCTTTCTATTGCCTGGCCACGCTTGCACAGACACTAACGTATCCGTATATGGTTCTGGTAAGGGCATGTTGCCTTACTACAGCTTCCCGTGGCAACCCCATCCCCCAAATACATAAGAAATGAACGTGCAGCTAGTCCTGGAAGCCGTTCAACGGCCACAACGTGGGGTCATCCCGTCTGTGGAACCCTGGTGGCCATAAAAAGGTGTCCATTGCGCAGTTTTCCGTCCATCCCTCCTCCGCAAAGGTAACACACCTGGAGGTACAACCGCTCGCCAATGTCAGGTTCACTTCCCATTCGCCAATTGATCGGGGGGGGGGAGTCTAGGAAAGGTGAGGAGGGAGGAAAAGGTCTTGTGGCCCGGTCGTACCACTATTACTGACTGCCTTCCGGCGGCTCTACCCTGCCGTCTCACTCCATCCCGATTATCGGAATAATTTATTATCGGGAGATAGTATAGTCGGCTTCGAACGGGGCCAATAGATAGAGAGGTGCAGTGGACATTACCGAATCCTGAGGTGCTGGTGGGGGTGTATTAGCTCCTCGGATAAATGAAGAGGAGGCCTATTATTGTTGCCCACTGTTTAACCGGTGCGCCTCGTTTGTGTGCTGAATAAAAGGTGCTTAATGGTATTTTGCATCCCAATGGTCCACGGCCTCTATCTTTTTGTTGCCATTGGCGAAAGACCGACCTGGAGACCAATGTACCTGTGATGAGGTAGATCCCAGAGCAATATATGAGAGAGAAAGAGAGAGGGTTCACTTCGATTCCCCCGGCTAATCTTTGGCCCGATCCAATAGTGCGGATGCCGACTCTGCTTGTTCCATATTTTCCCATTTTCCCATTTCACCAGTTTCCGCTTTCCCCCTCTGCTTATCATCCTTTTCCCTCTTCTGGTGCCGACCTTCCTCCACCAGTGCCCAATTCCCGGCCTACTTAGAACAAGGTGGATGACCTGCAAACCAGTAAGGTGGAGAAGAGAGGAGGCGGATAAGGGTACCTGCTTTAGGACCCGTTAAAGGGCCCTCTTTCCCCCCTCCCTCTCCACCCCACCTGAACAAAGCCGCGGGTCCCTTAGGTTAAAAGGAATTAGGCCGGGCCATTCACCCCCTTCCCCCATATATATATATATATATATATATATATCAGTCTCTGTCTGTAATCTGGGCCAGGGCGCGCCCGGGTCATACCCACCCTTCGGGGTCTTTAAACTAGGGTCGGCGAGTGGGCCTGGCGCGTCCGGGTCCTTGGTTTTACATTATATAGCCAGCCACTCGCCTACAGCGGCGAAGACGGGCGCGGATACCGCATGTAATTAGGAGGGGAGAGGTGATGGGTTTAATCCTATCCTACCCTTCCACCCTTTTTGCCAAGCCTTCCGGGAAACTCTTGTCGACTACTACAAGGAAATGAAAGGCCAATGGTCTCCATTCGCGGGGTTTGCAAATGGTGGTTGCCACAGCCGCTTACTCTGGCCCAGGTTAACTGAGGCCTAAGCATGTGTAATTCACCCTCCCGACGGAACCTATTAATTATATGGAAATATCACCAGTTCGTCGTTTTCCATATCCCGCATCCTCCTCTCGACCCGCCGACCCTTCGTTTGCGAGGCTCATTAGTTCTTCGCTGCTTACTATACCACACCTCCCCCCCCTTTCTCCCCCATGTAAATGGGTACTGTCGTCATCGTCACCGGTGGGTGACTCGGGGCATTTATACCCCGAATTCCACATACCCCCTCGAGACCAACCGCCACTTTGTATTCGTACAACCCTCCTTTTTCTCTTCCAGCCGACTCTACCTATTTTTTTGTGCCCGATATATCCTTCCCTTCCACCTCTTTGTCAAGCCCCACCCCTCCCTCCCTCTTTTTTTTGGGCATTCCAAATAAGGTGATGAATTTGCCTTCCTTATTTTGGAATTACATCCCCTCCCCTTTTCACCAGCGCCACCCCAATTCATTTATCGCCCCCAATAATATAATCAAAAATTGATTTATGATACGCATTATTTTATTGTCCCTCCAACATTCGTCACCTGACCCGGTTTTGCTCCCCAGCCACTTTACTAGTATCATCTCTCTCTCTCGCCTTCCTTTCGGGGGAGGGTCCCTCGGCCGCCTTTATTGGCAATAAGAACAGATACAAAGTGATATCCGAATTCATCCCATCAGCAGTCTTGGTCAAATCGTCGATTCCAAGTCACTAAAAGTGAACCTTCCCCAACGTAGGATCTGACAGATTCCGTTGCCTGTAACAAAATAAAAAGAAGGGGGGCACAGTATATATGGAGTGATGTTGGTTTTGTTGAAGAGCTATTCGAGCGAAATGTCTATGAAGAAGGGACCTACAGATATCTGACCACCCCAAGGGGTTGTGGAATGTAGCCAAGTCCACCTATCCGTAACTAGTTCAAGGGCAACTAAGGAGCGTCCCTTTTTTTTGACCTTGCCTAATCGAGCTGAACCATATGTATGTGTGTGGAAATGGGGTGGCATTAAGTGGCTGCCCAAGTCCGCTTCACATTTTCGGATCTTAGGGGTGCTACTGCAGGGGAATGGCTTCACCTACTCCTTCCCCATATCATCATTATATTCTCCCCTGCTATTGCCACTGTCATTCCGGAGAAGGTCAATGGGCAAGATGTCCGCCTTTCGTATTTTTTTGTGATAGTCACCATCGTTGGACCAGCGCGATTCGTGGTAGCAATGGCCAAAACTTAGTTCATAAGTTCAGGGGTACATTAGTGTCGACTTGGTCAAGGCACAGGAAGGTGGGCGTATTGGAAAGCAGCCTTAACCAACTTGTAAGGTAGAACGGGGATACACCATCCTCTCCCTGAAGGTTCTGCAGTCCACCACCAGAACCATGCTGGCTTGGTCTAGTCACCAATAATGACCCTAGCTCTGGTGGGTGCGTCTCTTAGGTTATCCTTGCGGAGTTAATCTCTCATATAATCTACCAACTGACTATTTATTTTATACTATCTGTTACCTGTCAGCCAATCGAAATGCCAGCGGGGAGGGTCGGGGGCTGGTTCAGATATCCATCAGCTTTGGGTATAATCCACTGCCAAGTCAGCGAGGCGTCACGATATCAACGCCTCTTCCTTTCTCCACTCGCCCCTCTTTCCCTAAAGGCATACCCCTCGTGGTCATCGGGGGCACTCCTTCTTGCCGATTGCTGTGTAAATATAGCTGACGGATATCAGTTCTGTAATCTAATTCTATTGTCATTGAATGGGTGGCTGGAAGAGAAGCGAATAAATGAGCCGGAGATATGCCCTACGGAGCCGTCCGGAAGGGTATATCAGTCGTTTTTAGTTGGCTAATATGAATAGTTTCTAGTACGCTATGAAATGGCCTTACCCAAGTGCCGATGGACCATCAGGGATTCCACAGTGTATGTGCGGATACGCTGGTGGACAAAGACCAGAATGGGGGAGGGAGGTCCTTAGGCAATTCGGTTAAGGTGACGTCAATACTGGCACTTTTTACTGTTGAAAAGGGTGAGGTGTGAGTGATTGGCTTACGGAGGCGAAATCCACTGATTTCTACATGGCCGGGGAACCGAGGTTAAAGGTACACCGTCTGATGGTATTAAGAGTTTACCCGGTCGGCTCTCCCCTCCATTTCTACATTTCTCCCCACACAACACGATTTCAACAATTATGCGGGAAAAAATTGAACAATCAAATACCCATGAGGTAGACGGCGTATTCTAGATTATTGAGCGAGGGATGAAAGTTGGCAAGAAAATCTAGCCCTATATTGAACATCTTTCCCTACATTCCCCCGTGGCCTAATATTGGGCCCAACTTTCTTTCGTTGGAATTCCTCCCTACTCCCGATAGATACGCCATGCGTCTTCGTGCATACCACAGGCTGCCCCCTCCTCTTCCCCTAACAACAAACACATCGTCAGCATCCCTTAAGCCCCCCCTCCCATTCTCTCCCAACCCCGAGGCTTACAGTATTGCGACATTATTAGTACCTGTATGACTGGTGAGGAGAAGTCCGACTCGCCTTTAGGCCCTGGACAATATCAAGTAGGAATCACTGCAACGTCCTGAAATTACACTAAAGGGCCCAGGGGAAGAGCACATCTGCACCCCACTGTGCGATGGGCTTGCCGAATGAATCAAGACAATAACTGTGCCTTTAGATTAAGCGGAGATAAAGGAGGTATGGACCGGGGTTCTCGGTAAAATGCCGAATGCCTCCAGGCTGTTACTACACAGGGCCAATTCCCCAGCCGGCAAGGTGGGATATCGGCTCTTGCGGTTGACCACGGCCTGATTAGCCTTAGCCATAGTGCGTGCCTACTGAACTGATCACCGTTTCGCAACGGTAACCCATATCATCCCTTGTCCAGGATTTGAATCTGAACGGATGTTGTTGATCCACCGTATATGTCAGCGATAAAAGTGTCTATGCCAGCGGCGCAGGTTTATATCTATATACATGATTTGGTGCGTGGGCATGGATAAAATGAAATGTAGTTCATGGGCCGTTGTGGTTGAGTCAATGGGGGTAAATTCCCATCCCATCTGAGATTCGAGAGAGTATCAATATAAACAGAGGCCTGCTAAACATTACCCCCCCCTCTTTTCTATGCCGAATGCCTGTGTGACTTCATCCGGCTATACGTTATCGCTATTCCGATATCTCGCCATGTTTATCCGGTTTCTTGTTCGGAGGGGTTTCTCAGCTCATACCACGCTCTACCCATGGTGGTGTACGGCTTTACCTTTAACGCCGGGGTTGTCATTATTTACGAGGTATACCGGTTATAACTTTCGTGGAAGAAGGGGCTGGGGCTGTGCTGGGCTAATAATTAATACACAATAAAGTAGGATTCTGCATTCCGCAACCTAATATTGAAGTGTAGTTTCACTGGAGGTGTGGATGACAACCACAGAGTAAATGTCCCCAGGGCCATGGCTTGACTATGCTAACCGGGTCAAATGTACCTGGGAATCTTCGTAGTCTCGGCTTATTCTAGTTTCAGGGAGGCTGAAACGCCGCTTACCGAACCAGCATTACAATATGGTGATAAATAGACCGCATTGAATCCCCAATGGACATATTTCGGGAGCCATTTTTATATACTATTAGACATAATATATATTATCTTGTATTGAATTAGATTAAGTAGACACTATATCCATTGATGGGTGAAGGCTGGTCCAAGGGAATAATAACGGATGGGCGATTTGTTGATACATATCGAATTCAGGATTGCCCTTTTGAACTGCCCGGTTCCCCTTCCCCTTACCTACCTCACATATTTCCATTCTCCCTCGTCGCCTTACTATTTTTATCCTTTCTCGCCCATCTCTTTGTGCGGTGTGATGGGCATTCCAGCGCCACATCCATGGGCAGCGGGGGTATTCAATAGGCAGACCCATGTCACGCTGCTTGCCCATAAACTAGGATTACAGGGCTCCTCGATTCCCAGGTAGCAACTACCAGTCTCGGACGTTACTTTGGAAACATCGACGGGAGAATAAGCCAAGCCCCGGTCTTTCCCAACCGTGCTCTTAATCCACAGTTGCCCGTCAAATAGCGCTTATTAGGGTAAACAGCTGAATTAAGACTAACTCACTTGGCTCATTGCGGATAGTTGATCCCTTATCCCTTTACGCTTATATACACATCTGCCAGGATTGCCCATCAAGAATGTGTAGGATAGTCAGGACAATGACCAGCTATACACCAATGCCAGTTCGTTATTGTCGGTGCCATTTTTATTAACCTGCAACAAGTTTGTTCTCCGTTTCCCATTTTAAATATCACTCCAGAATGTGGTGGATGGGGCCGGCCGGGAGGAAAGGACCGGCTATACCCATACGCTTCGCACCACTCTCTGACTTGAGTGATCCATACAGGTCGGCGAATAGCACGCCGAGTGCCCTGCACTTTGATGATAGCGATAATCGCAACACAAGACAATCCCGCTGAAGGAAGGGGAAAATAGAGTTCCAAGTGATGGGTGGTGGAAGCGGACGCTAATCAGCCAAGTTGACCACTTTCGGCTAGGTTGATGTAGCCCCTTTTCCAAACGACCGGTCGTTGATAACAGGGACGATATAGCAGGCCATGGGGCCCCATTATCGCTCTTTCTCTCTCTCTCTCTCTCTCTCTCTTTCGCTCGCTCACACCAGCACACTCATTTATATTCCCCTGCCTCACCACTTAGAGGGGGGTGGACGTGTTCCTCACACTAACTTGTCTATCTTTCATATATACCATTTTCCTGCCACCTCCCCCCTCCCCTTTTGTCCGCCATATTGGGGACAAGGTGTCCTCCACTTCACATACCTGTTCATCTCCCTTTTTCCCCGTCTACGTTTCTCACCCTACCCCATCCCATCCGAACTGGCCCTATCACTTTGATGATAAATAATACCTAAAGAATCTACCTGAAACACGTCGGCTCATCCGTATTCCATCTTGGAGTATTTACCCATACACGAACCCAATAGGTGTCGTTACCATTATAAGTATCGGTCTCTTCGGCACTGTCCAGTACTCCGGTCCATGAGTTATAGTCGTGCGGCAATTTGATCAACCGTGTCGTATACCTAATAATCTGATATATATATATATAAAAGCACAATATTAGCCCGGAAGGCAAGGTGGGATTCATCTGTATTCATATCAATGTCCCACATATCACTTCCCTGACCTTTACATGGGAATGCGCCCGGAAGCCCCCTTCTTCTACTCTCTCGTAATTCCTTCATCGATGGCCAGTATCGGTAACTTTAAATTAAAGCTGTACTCCCCTCTCCCTTCATTCTTCCCTCCCAGCGAGTCCAGACGTTGGCCGCGACCTGCCCCTCCCCTAAGATTCAATATCCAAAAAAAAAAAAAACCGGGGCACATTCAACCCAGTTTACTAGCAGATCATATCGGGGGCGAACATGTCAGCCGGTCGGGTAAGCTAATATATTGCCCAAACTTCTTTTATAGATATTATACCGTCCCCCTATTTCTCTGAACAGAAAATTCCCACTCCCCCATTGTACACTGCAACCAGAGAGAGGGCATCTATTCTGGTGGTCGCCTGACCATCGTGGCCGGACTGCTCAGCTGGTCGTCGGGTTCATCGGTGGGTCGATCCATGTTTAGGCAAACCGGGCTGATATCATCGCCATTATACCAAACTGGTCGGCGTGACTGCAGCGGTTCCGTGTTGTATTCTATGTTCTGGTCGATGGGAAAGAATGGGCATGTGCGAGCGAGCATATGTGTAGGTGTAAGTGTAAGCTTAAGTGTGTGATGGTGGTCCACTCAATGCGCCTACCTTGGTAGAGGCCGATTGGGATGCGGGGACTAAATGGACCAGTGGGGAGAAGAAGGCGGGAAGGAGAAATAGGAGGAGACAGAGGAGGACAAAGGATAAAATGTTGGTCATATGGTTTTTCGGACGGCATCACAGGTCACCTCCACCAAAATGGCCTTTGCATTGGCGAGAGAGAGAGAGAGAGAGGACTCGATTCCCGATTGACGATAGATAGATCCCAGGCACTAATAATGCTCGTCACCTAGGAAAGTTATAGTAATCCAAGTCTAATATAAGGTGCAGCGGTCTGATGGTGCGAATAGTCTATTGTAATGGCTAATAGAGGGTAGGTTAAGCCAAAGTAGCACTTTTGGGGGGTCAGCGAGGGAACATTGATTTCACATGTTCGCTCCAGAAGCATTGCTAATCGATAAACGTTGTATAGTAGAGTATTCAGGAGGGGCCTTCAGATCAAGTAAGATATTTCCGCACCAGCCTGTACTATTTAGGAAATGGGTGCTGTATTCGGCGGTCCCGCGCTCAATTCCTGGCTGGTTTGTTACTAAGCAAAGTCAAAGGATCATTTCGAGATTAGGCCGTTTCCACTGAACCTTCCACAGCCCAGTAATGTGCTTAGAGAATGGCCTCACAGATTCTTCAATCGACTCTCTATTATTACTTGGACCCTGGTCTCTTAATCACTGCTCCTCAATTTCTCAGCTTTCCATTGGAAGTATTTTGCTTTCTAATACGGGATATGCTATAATTTCAGCACAACTAGTGTAGGGTGGTAGGATGGGCTTATCGTATTATCTTCTGTAGTGGGAAATGTCCTAAAGCACCAGCATCTTTAATCCAGGTTGAGTTTCCGGAGTTAATGCACGAGTTGCATTTCGACAATTTTTATAAAACAATCGAAAACCCCCTAATTCAATATCTTCCTTAACCTCGCCGTAGAATTCGAAAAAAAATCCCAAGATTGAGTCGACATTATACCGCAGCTCCATTGAGCAAATTTCGGCAGTCCTGCAGATTGTTCGAGTCAGCTCGGATAGTACCCAACTGTTCAATTTCGAGTTCAAGGTACCCATAGGGATCGCCCAAAAAAGTAATACTAAGCAGTATATTGTTTTTCTTTTGGGTTTGTGCAGTAATTAAAATGCAAGAGCCACTGCTGTAAGTTGCAACGAAATGTCAAAAAAAATAGAGAGAAAAAGGGGAGGTGGAGGGGGGGAGAGAGAGAAACCACTCTGAAGAAGAAAACGAGACTATGCGGCTAATCCATTTATTAAAGCATGGTGGGGGATTTAGTCAGATAGGCAAAAAAGCCACTTATGTGACGACCACACTCGGCACCTATTCTGCGCCATTTTTTTGCAACCCAGGGCGACAATGTGCTTCAGACCTCCAGATATTTCTGCACCTAGCAGTGCGCTAACCGGAAGATGAGGTAAGAATACTACAGGCACAGCTCACGCATGGGAAAGTGGGAGAGTTCAGCTGTGCCGATAATAAGTGGGGGGACCAAAAGTCGAAACTCCGTTGCGTAACAATTTCCTCTAGACAGCAAGTTCAAGTATTTTTGAGCATGTTGGTAGCTGTAGCTTCGAGCATATTGCTCGACTGGCCTTTCGTAGGTATAATGCATATGGCTGTGGATGCGCAAGTTCGATTGAATTGGACTTCTGAGTTAAGCCAAGTGAACTGTGAAGGGCTGTCACGGTGACGAGCACTCGGTGCATCATCAGTACAGGTCAGCCAATTGTTTGAACCTGCACGTATAACCTCAGTGCATGGGGTATGGCCAGATTGCACGGCTATTTTGGGGCTCACCTTCTAGAAATTACACCTACTTGCATAGCT
Source organism: Dimargaris cristalligena (assembly GCA_027576995.1). Classification (NCBI taxonomy): domain Eukaryota; kingdom Fungi; phylum Kickxellomycota; class Dimargaritomycetes; order Dimargaritales; family Dimargaritaceae; genus Dimargaris; species Dimargaris cristalligena. The sequence continues at coordinate 36,963 of JANBQC010000097.1, forward strand.
GATATATATATACAGTAGAATGCAATGAACCTGGTGTAAGGTTTTATTATGTTATATGTTATATACTGCAGACTGGCCAGATCTTTACCGCTCAACAAACCTCCCGAACGACCACGTTGTGACGCGGTTGGACCGCCCTTCTCCCACACTTTATGTACCACTCTCCCCCCGCCTCTTCCCCAGCCCCCTCTTCCTCCTCTCTCTTAGAAACCCCAATTTATGGGAAACCAGTATAAATAAAGAAATCGGAAAATGTAGAAAAAGACGGCCCACAATTTTCAACCACAACGAGGCGGGGCGGATCTTTCCTCATTTGAATTGCGTAGGTCATAGCAGAGCACCCAAAGGCCAGTCACGGACCCGTCTTTATTTATTTTTTCTCAGCCGCATTGCCTCTATCTCTCTCTCTCCCAACCCCAAGTTGGACAATTCCCATTTAACTAGAATTGAGGGGGGGGGGAATTACGGATCCGTCTTCGGACTAACCTTCGCGATGTCCAATAAAAGAGGTACGGCGCGCTAGCCACCGTAGGACACACTTAACTTCCTCTCCTCAATTTTCCTTATATTTTGTAAATGATGTATGGGATGGCCAATGGTGGAAGATGCTAAAGGGGTTACACATGTTTCATGCTTTAACCGACGGCCTGAACAGGGCGGTATCTGTATAAAGACTCCGGTTGGCATTGGAAATAGGAAGGTTGGGTGGTCAAGGGGGAATATTGGTGTGAATTGTAAAAGATAACACTGGCTAGCTACGGTATCTTCAACCTAGCCGGCTCTACCATTTACGCATCAGTACTCATACATGTATATACGTGCACCGATATGCAACTATACTTGGGTTTGGCCATATGTAAGGAGTATATAGATTCACAGCCGTGTACTCCCCGCACGCACCTTATTTTTAGACTACTCTAGCGATGATACCGCCAGTGCTATTAGTTACGTAGGCATGGTAAGCATTGGTGAATGGGTCAACCGAACCTTCTTTAACTCCATGGACGACTTGCAGTATAGATTGAGCCTTGGCGATTGAAACCCTAGACTAATCCATCAATCTACTGTAAGTACCTGTAAAACTTACAGTCGCATTCCTTTAGCCCCAACTCCCCCAAAATCGCATTATATATTTATATTTGTACTATACGTATGTCACCTAAATGCTGATAAATTATTTCTTGAATCGGATGCCCCCTCCCCCTTTCACTTCCGAGCCCAACCCGCCCAAGCCATTCACGTATTACCCGTCAATAATGACCTCACACCTTCCTTCTGGGTCATGCACCTGATAGACTGTGTAACGGACTCGGCTAGCGAATAGGGGGGCACGAGCTCTCGACCCGCAAGAGCGGTAAAGAGCATGATAAGGGTGATGAGAAAGATTACTCCATCTCGAAGCGGTCTCCTGGGGTGTTACCTAATATTCGTAGTACTACCGATACTAGGAATGAATGGGTACCCGAAAAAAAAGGGGAGGGGGTAGGGTAAGGCGAGGAGAGGAACGGAGTGGAGTGGAGAGGGGGGAAGGGTATAGGGAGGGCATATTAGGGAGGGAGGGAGGGGGGGGTGTGAACTAGGTCACTGAAATTTATTTAGGGAGATGGGCCATAAAACATGGCGCGCCGTACCGTAGTCTACTAAAAAAACCAATCGTAGGTCCCACTGGTAGATACATAGATGGTTGCGAGCCGTTGTGACCACCGACCCTTTCCGACCCCACTGTTCCCCACTCCGTTGATTACCGCAATCACCTGCCGGATTATGTAGTCTACGTATCAGTCAACTTAAAGGATCAAATAGGCATGGGGGTTCGGCCACGAGGTGGGGGGGGGGTTAATGAGTATTCTTGCCAGAATAGGCTGTATATCTGAGAAGGAAAGTATTTTAGAACCAGTCGTTCGTTTACAAGCGTAAATTTGTTGACCAATAAATCGTATCCGCTACTATCCTACTTCCCAAATAGGGGTTAGGCGTTTTCATCCACACTCTGGGCGAGGCATTGTGTAAAAGGTGTGAAGTAGGGGAAAGAGGGGAGGGGAGTGTGACCTGTCCAAACCTTATTGTCTCTTTCTATTATCGTTAATAGATGCCGTCGACGTTTTGTTATTTATTGGCGATGCTTATTTCGCACAATGGACAAGTCCACGGTCTATAATAACCGAAGTCGTCGTGCACATATGAAAAGAACACGGCAGAGACAAATTTTGACAGGAACAATATAATAACGAAATAGGGCCGGATGGTAGGAAGGAATAAAATACGGAGAAAGATTGAGAAACAAATTTTCGCATGAAAATTTTTCCTCTCTACTTCGGGGAAAGATATATTTTTACGGAAATTCTTTTCTTTCCCCTCTATTAACATAATGAGTTTTTAAAACGAATTACCTCAGAAATATCAAGGGAAAATGTATTTAGGGTGAGGTCATCAAAATGGTCAATCAGCAAAACACATTGAATTTGGTCTTCATCGATCATCGGCTAAAGACCAGTAACTGGCCTTTGCTTTGGACATACCTAAATCTAATCGTTTGTCAAAAACCCCTGGCTCAATCGGAAAAGTTGGGACAATGTAGGGATAGGGATACCATGAACCCTTTCATTTCAACCATATTACAACCATCGTCTACGATTGGCGGCTCGGAGGCTGGTTGATATCCCTACCCCATTCCAGCCTTTTGAACTCATTCGCCAATATCATCATCGTGATTATAATTATAAGACGCCTTTGTTGATAAAAATAGGCAACATGGTAAAATAGTATACGGCAGGTTTAGGGAGTATATCCACTCATTCCCTGTTGATTAATACTCCCCCACTTCAACTTGGCCGAATCAATAACCATCACCAAACGCTCGCCGATTTTTTTAGAGGTCCCCGATTTCCGCTTTTTAATAAACTGGACCTGCACCTCTGGCACTTTATCCCGGCAAAGAGACGCTGCCCTATACACGTTGGGCTTAAAATGTTTAGACGGGATGCCTGGCTGGTGACATCTTGTCACTAAATTAAAATATATCGGCGAAGCTACCTACTCTTGTTGAATAGCCACTAATATCCATGCCAGGTATTGGATAGCCGGCGGTTGAAGTGGGGAGTTGGTCTAGCCTTGAGCGATTAATTCTATAATGGATGCCTGGTCGACTTCTTCGAGGGCGCCCTCGTGAAATGAAGCAAATCGCAATAACCCATAATGCAGGGCTTTATCAAAAAATAATAGTAAGGTCAATCGATTCACCCAGCCTAGTAACAAAATTATCCGAGGGTCGCCTAGGTCGCCACTTTGTCCCCCTCTCTACTTTTTATTCCTCACTTTGATCCATGAATAATCTCATCCAAAGGCGCCAAGAGTCCCCCACGACCCCCATTCTACCGACATATGGGGGGATCTCGCCTGGTTATGAGGTCTGCAGCCAACTGGTATTGTTCTACCTTGTCAAATAAGTGAGTCCATAACTTCGTTTAGCCGCTTATTATCACAGTCCCGGTTGTGTTGATGGGTCCAATAAGGCTGGCAAGGAAGAGAGCCAATACTGGACACACGTGGGGGATAGAGTGTGATGAGGGTGGGGTAGTATGATGTGAGGTCAAACTGAAATGGCCTTAGCCTGGTTTCTTTAGCCGAACTCTAATGTTCAATTATTCCTCCTAGTATTCTATAGTTTTCCTACAGAGATTCCTTGGCTTTGATCAGGAGTCCTCCTGATTAGGCCAAATTCTCCGAAAATACCCACACTCCAATCTCTACTATACAGTAGATCACTGTAGTGGTCATTCTTCCCAGCACCTGTCAAAGGGTATACTGCCCCTTTTTTCAATGACCTCATGGCCAATGTCAGGCGAGCCCTAGGTAGTGGTGGTTGTGACCGGGAGTCATGACTGCCCTTAGTCACTTGCTTCACAATGCGGCCAGTGGCACTTGGCGCGCACTCCTACTTTTCTTACATACATAGTTCCATGCCCATGGCCTAAAAGGAACATTCGTCGTCGGTAGAACCGGATATTATGGAGCAGATTATGACCTCAGAGAGGTTCGGTCGCAGATAACGGGCCATCTGGAATACCCTACGATCACTAGATCAAGTAGGGTGTTTGATAAAAGACGGCCTAACCTACGAGGTTGTGTTTTAATTCGTGGCCCTTCCTCGGCCATTCGACTTAATATTAGTTGGTCCATAGATTCAAAAGTGCCCTTGTAAATTGAACCATTTGTGTGTTGGTCATTTTTGAGGGGGATGCTATTTGTTTAATCAACCGCCTCTTTGATCACGACCCCCTTCCGTAAAGCCTCCCACCATTGACCTCACTTCGGCTTCCAAGTTCCTCACAGTGAGAAGGCTCGACCGAGCGAGACGCCTTGTGGTCCCATTAAACCCTCCGATTTCGTCAATTATGGTCGTTTTTGGGAACTATTTATCATTTTCTATAGTGATACACATGGGCTGATTTTGGTCGACTTACCATTAGAGGACGGGTGGCTCCGTTGCTTGCTCTAGTGATGGCTACGGAAGTAGAAGAGGCTCGGGAAGGAAGGCAGTGCTGGAATTGAATTTCCGAGACCACAACTTAATCAAGACAATGGCCAAGATCATACTATAGTAAATGGACACGGAGGATACATTTCTTGGTTCGTATAACTATCCTCCCTCTCCTGTGGTTCCATTTGTGCGAGCCGTCTGCGCCCACCACTGCTGGGGTTGACCTTAGCGCCAGATTATTCATATCCGGTCGCACCGTGCTCCATCTTCCCCTTCTGTGCAGCGACTGACCAATTCATGTTTGCCGTTTGTCCAACTTGATATGGATAACTACAGGGGGGGGTGCATTTGCCAGGAAATGGGTGGGACAGTGTACCGCAGGGTGGCCGTCAAGTCCGATCGCCTGACCGATTTATGAGTTGGGGCAAGCTGGTTTTCGGAACGCAGTTGCTATACTTGGTGGGTGACGAAAGGGGAGTTCGGCGAATAGGAAAAAGGTAACGAGAAAAATAGGGTTGCGGAGGCCTTCCAGAAATTGATCCCATGGAAGGGAGTCTGAATTTTGGGGGAAGGGGGAGAGGGGAGGGAGGGAAGTATATGTGACTATACGTCCACCCTCCCTCATTAATAAATGAGGTAGTGGGTGGATGGGGAGGGGGGCTCACTTGAAATACGGCCACCTGACGGGGAGGGGGGGAGGTAAAACACATACCACCCTTTCCCGTTCCTATTTTCATACCACAACGTATTCGGGAGTCCAACTGGTCCTTGGCCCGTAGTCCAAAGGCATCAGTAAATCAAAAACCATTCCTTCCATACGCTACTCTTTTCAATTAAACGTGCTAATTGATTGTCGGATATATTCTTAATATCTGCAAACCATTTATACACTCGATGGGATATTTGGATGTGTTTGCGATATCGGGCCTTACCTTTTAAACAAATAGGCGTTTTAATAGACGATTAGCATAAAGAATAGCTGTATAATGTGATGGGGTATATGTGTGTATGCCATGTCGGTTAATGTACCTTAACTACTGCGTAGTAGCTGGCCCAAAGGGTTGACGCCGTGGGGCAATGAACGTTGCCTTGAAAATAGTGACCCCTTCCTTGATCGACTAGTGAGGGAATGCTGGGGCTTACGGTTCTGGTCAAATTGCCGCCTCCCTAATATAACATAGTGTAAGAGGACTTATGAATCGAATCACCCGTTTCCTATCTATTGACGTTCATTACTAATGCAACCACTACGGGGAGTGGGGAATGGGACGGCCATATGGCCCAAAACCTATTACCGAACCGAAAGAACACACCCACCCACTCACAGAGACGCCACTGCATCCTGGCTTGGCCCTGCACCGTTGAGACCGCGACCAAATTGGCAGTTGAGCCTTGGTGCAGTATCCATGCAGGTCACCGGTACCGGCAGCGGTAAAACTAATACCGTAACCCGTTTTCCTTAATCTTACTGCGCTCGGAGGAGGCGTGTATTGACATAGTAGGGCGGCAATACTATAGACGCAATAATCTAAAAGACAGTGTATATATGAATAAGGACAGCGAAGTTCAATGGGGGGGATTCCCCCTGCCCACTTTAGGTGGTGGTAAACCAAGTCAAGCCATATACCGGCGGATCACCGATAGTGGGGGCGGGGGGAATTAGTTTTCCCGAGCGATTTTTGTACGTTGGGGGGACGAAGTTATTTTTCTCCAAAAAGCACTGTATAGCATTAAGGTGATGTTTATCAATAAAGTGACCGGCAACGATTCACAAGTGTTCTAATATCAAATCGAAATCCACCGTGTTTCATATTTTCAAAACTGCCCTTTACTATTAGGCAGACCATAATAGCAATGAGGATGAGGCCAAGCTTGGCCATTAACTCCTGCAGAGTTATGATGTGAAGGTCGAAAGCCCAGAGAAATGGCGTTGGCCAGTAGAAATGCCGAGTTGGGGGCGCATGGTCTTCTAGTCGGTCGGTTGGTCGGATTTACATTTCCTTGGAAGGGTCTACTACGCCCCGCCTCGCCTCGCCTCGCCTTTCCTTTTCCGTGTCCAGTCATTTACATTAACGCTTTCATTGTACAATTATCCCCTCACGAGGGCCAACGCAAAGAGTCAGTTGGTAGTTCCCATATTCATCCGCCATCGTGGAAAGTGGAAGTATAGTTTCAAGAAAAATGGCATTTTCGGTAAGCGAATTCATTAGTGATAATATGGATTGGAAGATGATCCTAGGTGAAGGATGTCTCGGAAAATCCGTACATGACCCCATTGGCATGGTATGCTGGGCATTTGCCTGATCAAAATTTGCCCCTATATTCCCTTCTCCCCGGCAATGCCGATATATGGTAATAATACCTTTTATCATAACCAATCCTGGGAGAAAGATGCGATGCCATTCACAATGGCTTAGTCCCGAAGTACCTGTCGCCATTGGGGTTTTTTAAGGGCCAAATACACCTTACAAGGCAGCTTAATGATAGGAATCTCCGACTTTCCCGCCGAAAAATTGCCCCTTCCTCCTCATCCCTCCCCTCACCTTCGACCTACTGGTTTTTAGGAGTGCTTTGGTGTGCTTAACTGCGGCCCATCGCTCTATTCACGGAATCCCCAGTATTATCGGGTCCTCTCTACCGGCAACAAAAATAAGGGACGGCGGCTTAGCCAATTTCCGACCATGTAGGCCGTAAAACTTGGCATCACTGTACGCCAAAAAAAAAAAACTGGGTTACCGGCGACGGTCCCCTTTATTACAATAGCCGGTGGGGCGCGAGTGGGAACGCGAAAGACAGCTTGAGCGCCACTATGAAATACTTGTGGTATATTTTTATATTGTTGTTTTAATTTCTTTTAAAGTCGTGACAAAGCATGTGAATGGGATTAAGTCAACGAGTTTCATACATCATATATTTATATACGTGTATACACACATAGAATATGGGTGAAATTCGGCCCAGTTATATAAGGGTTTACATTATACGTGTATGGGAAAATACATGGGGAATGTATTTTTAACTAGTAATATTGGCCGAATTTAATGGATTTTTCGTTGTACAGCTTGGATGAACTTCTCCCATATTGAACTAAAGGCACCAGTGTATGTATTGTTGGATGATCCCCGGGGAGTAATAAAATCAAAGGCTGAGGTTATAGTAAGGGGAACTTTATTACTCCGGCCCGTTTACGTTTATAGCCAATCGTTTATTCGTATGGTCGGTGGGATAGATTGGTGTTTATCACTGATGGGATGGACCCTGGGAAGACCTTCTCATTTCGAGGCGGGAAGAAGCCTAGGCTGATGGGTATGTGAGTGTGTGTCTGTACCGGCCCCAATGCCAAACAATTCTGCACTACCCCCGTTGTGTGGCCCTCCCACCGCTTTTCCCATCACCATCACCAAGTATAATGTCCTATTAGGTGGTCTATAGTAGAAAGTCGGTTCATTATTATTTCCCCCCTCCCAATTGTCGTTGAAATGCACCGGGAAATGTTTTATAAACAGCTGGTATTCCGGTCGGCTGGCAATCCTTTTCCCGCTCCATAGCACCATCTAAGGGGCCGCCTGGTCAAGTTTCTCTTTCGAAACTCCCATTATCCCCATCGAATGACCTGTGCATAAACATAAATACTACAAAGGACGGAACGGACAGGATAACCGCAATTATTCCCCCATGCTGCGGGAAATGGGCCAAAATACCAACTACAATTCTTACAAAGTCCTCAGTGAGTTCGTCAGCTGCCGCATCTAGAAGAAGGATCATTAATGCGAAGAGGGATGGGGTGGGAGGCAGGGAGGTGGCAATAGTAAAAGGGAGTGGAATCCTGCTGTTCCGAGTTGGATAGATTGATGAACTTGTATCGGTTGCCAAAAAAGCCACCTTTGCGTATTTTTATTTTCCCCTTTACCGCCTTAGAGACCGCTCCACCCCTTCTCCCTGGCCATGCAGCGGCCATGGAGTAATAAAGGGTTATGCGTGGAGGAGAGGTGAGGAGAGGGTCACCAGCTGTCGCAGTCGTCAGCTTAGATGGAGAGGCGGACAGGTAACTTGAATATCACCGACTAGGGCGGGTGTCGGGAGGGCTCTATGACCGAGAATTCGGCTCACCCATGAGCCGCGCCCCCCTCGCCTTCCCCGCCTTACATAACGTATGCTATTATGGAATATGCTTGACGCGGAACTAATGGCCATAAGACAAGACCGAGAATAGTGGACCCCGGATCGCTATTCTCGTTTTATGTAGTGGGTGTTGCGACCATGGTCATTCTACCTCCCCCTTCTTCATGAACCCCTCACCCCTCGGCTGCTCCCCATCCTACTAAAAACCTTCGAGAAGATTAGTCTCGGCGCAAATCCGATCAGAATTTCTCCACCCCATTTGTCTAACAAGACAGTCTCACAGGCAATTATTATAGCAAAATTTCTAGGATGCCACGCCAGGAACTCGCCTCGGACATTGCCATTATGTTGTTAGTTTAGGACACAGACCAGGCAGACTTTTGGCTCAGGAATTCCGGTAGTAAATACCAAGTGGTTAATGAAGGGGTGTTACTTATTAATGGGGCAGTGGCCGGAGAAAATGCCATGACTATTCGCGCCAGTTTTTGCCCCACCCTATAAGGAGATTGGTAGCCATGTATCACTAAGCCGCAAAATGATGGCATGCGAACCGTCGCCTAGCACGGGGTTGGCATCGGCTTTTGAAAATGTTGGTAAAGCGGGGAGGGGGGTTAAGCGGTGTGAAAACTTTAAACAATTCGACGGCCCATGGAATATTGATAGGTTTCTTTGTGGTAGCATATTCCTAAGAACAATCGCACCAGCATAGTGGCCCGCACCCTCCCTATGTATTTTCCGGATCATACCCCTCAGTAACTTTATCCTTTAGGGATTATATTAGCGAGTAGCAGCGCATAAACCAGTTATAACCCTGATGTTGGAGATACGTCGGTGTTCTACTTAGTAGTTTTCATGGCTGATTCCGCAACCTCGAACGCGCTAGGCCAGTGATGTCATTAGTCGGCTCAGCCCTTTCCTCCTGTACATTTATCTATATTCTGCCAGCCCCATGTGGGCTATGTATGGCGAGGAGGAGAGGGAGGTAGAGGGGGGGTGTTATTCTGGTCTATTTAATGATTATCTCTACTATTACTATAATAGGTCAGTTGTGCCGTATTCTATTATACGGGTCCGAATTGCCGGGCCCCATGCTCTTCCCTCCCTCACTTTGCATGTGGGGACTCCACTATCCCTTTTTTCGGGGTGAAGCCATTGAAATGCATCACCTCTAAAAGTCCATTTAGAGTAGGGTGGGTTGACGGGGGGAGGATGTAGGATATAGGATTTACCCTAAAGGTTTAGAATATTTCTATCGTCCGGTGACAATGGCTCGTCGCCCGAGGACTCCATATACTGCCGATTGGTGTCACCGCCCCCGGCTTCCAACAGCATAAGGTGTGTTCTCTCACGACTCGAATAAGCGGTCATTTTCCGGATCGGCGCGATTTTTTTATAATTGGGGTTTGATCTACTTCCCGCAGCTGTCGGTCGGAATTCTAATAAGGCCGAGTTGACTTGGCATGTCAATCGACCTTAACTCGCATACATGCCAAATTAAAATCATAATAATAATACTAGAGGATACCCGTCCCATGGCCAAAAAAATAATGCCGGCACATACTACTCATTTATTCGGTGAAATACCTCGAACAATAGCGGCCCCCGCTCAACCTAATAGCCCGGATCAGGTTGCCTAGGATGACAAAGTAATAATAATAAAAATAATAATAATCGGATAACACCTTTCCCGTCCCATGGCCGTGCAATAAAATCGGCTTGTGTGTCGGCTGACGCTTTGCACATCAAGGTTAGGAATAGAATATCGGAAGCCCCCCTCTGATCATAAGTCCATCGGGCAAGTTGGGTCCACTAACTAGTTAGTAGCACAATATACCAGCTTGTTCCGGCACCCCCATTCTAAGTCCGCTTGAATACCCCCGCCATGGCATTCTTATCGGTTTAGCCGTAATCCCGTGGCCAGGTGGCATCCCAGCAGCCAGCCATACGATTCAACAAATGATGAAATGGGGCTGCCGTTATATACTACCGCATGCAATTACTGAAATCTACACGGGCCCAGCGGATGTTTAAACCAAGGGGCTATTGGTAAGATGGCCCCACATTAGCAGACCGCCCCCATTTAGCACCCCCTTGTGTCAAATGTATACGCATCTATGGTGGAAAAAACGGGGTGCCGGCTTGGAAAATGGTCAAAGCGACTTAGACGGGCGGATCACCCAGCAGACGGAATGATTATAATCCACGGCCTCTAATTGGGACGTGTTTTAAATATAATTTTATATTATAAAAAAGAACGAAGAAGAATGGGTGGCTTTTCAGCTAAATTTAGTCAAACTGTTATAGCGTATGGAAGGAGGTGGTCATTCCCAAATGATGTCAAAGGCGGATACGAATGATCGATTTCGTTTTTGAACTCAACAGCCAATCCGCACCGACAATTCCTACCTCATGTTTGGTAATAATAGATATAAATATAGTTGTTGTTTTTTTTTTAAAAAAAAAAGCGAAATAAATCAAAAATCAAGAGCCGATAGGTAAATTTTGGTAGCCAATTGCAATGGCCACTATTATTGCCGTTGTTGCTGCAGTTGGTGATGGTAAAGTTCGGCACCTTCGATGGTCTTGATACTGGATCGCATTTTATTGAGGGTTTCCTCCCATTCCGTCAAGGGCACCGAGTCGTAGACGATTCCGCCGCCGGCCTGGAGGTAGGCCACGCCATCCTTGAATAGCATGGACCGGATAGCGATACAGGTATCCAAATCGCCGGAGAAGCCGAAATGGCCGACGGCGCCGGCGTAAATGCCCCGCTTTTCTCCTTCGTACTGACTGATCAGCTGCACAGCCCGGACTTTCGGGGCGCCGCTCACGGTACCCGCGGGGAAAATGGAACGGAAGGCATCGAAGCCCGTCTGGTCGGGCCGCAGTTCACCGCTCACTTTGCTCACAATGTGCATGACGTGGCTGTACCGTTCGATTTTCATCAACGAGTCCACTTTCACCGTTTCGGGCTTGCACACCCGATTGACGTCGTTACGACCGAGATCGACCAGCATCACATGCTCGGCGCACTCCTTGGTATCGGCCAGTAGGTCGTCGGCGAGGGCCTGGTCTTCCGCCGGGGTGGCCCCCCGTTTGCGGGTTCCCGCAATGGGGTGGGTGTACGCAATGCGGTCATGGACGCGCACCAGCATTTCAGGAGAAGCTCCGACGACTTGGAAATCCTTGATATGAAGATAGAACATATAGGGCACCGGGTTGATGGTCCGCATGTAGCGGTAGGCATTGAACGGGTGCAAGTCAGTGGGGCGGGCCACTCGTTGGGAAGGTACGGCCTGGAAAATGTCCCCCTGTATAATGTTCTTCTTGAGCTCCTCCACGATGCCCTCGTAGCCGGCCTGACCGATATTGGAAGTACCTTCCTGGCCTAAGCGGATGGGGCCCTGCGGAGGCAAGGGTACCTCGGCGGTGTTAAGCAACGCGATGGTGGCCTGGATGCGGGCCTGGGCCTCCTGGTAGAGCTGATCCACGCTGCTTTGGGAATCGGTATCGGTCCGAATATGGGCCACCACCTTGATTAAATTGAATCGGTGGTCGAAAATCACCAATTGGTCCACCAGCATAAAGACGCTTTCGGGAATACCCAGGTTATCCTTCAGATCAACCGCGGTAGTGGGCTCAAAGTACTTAATGCAATCGAAGGAAATGTAACCCACGGCCCCGCCCGTGAAGGTGGGCAGACCGGGCACCGAGGCGTACTTAATCTGGGAAAGGCGCGATTCCACATCCACCAAGGGATCCACCGCCCGGGCCTCCTGGGGACCGGTCCGGATGACTTCATAGGGCTGGGCCCCCAGGAACGAGTACTGGCCGGTGACCTCCTTCTCGGCGACGGTCTCGAAGAGAAACGAGTAGTCACTGCCCTGGGCAATCTTTAGGTATGCCGATACCGGCGTGAGGAGATCGGACGGAATTTCCTGGTAGATCGGGACAACATTAGCGCCGGTTTCCGCCAGAATGGTCTTCACTTCGGCAAGCGTTGGTTTGAGAGTATACTAATGGGTGCGGCCGTGGGGTGGTGGGGTTTTGGTTGGATAATGGCATAGAAAAGAGAATGAAAGACATAAGTGGGAATACCGTGACTTAATCTAGCCTGTGCTTAATTTTGGATTTTAGAGCACTACGTGACTTTCCCAGGAATTCAAAAAATCGGATAATGCCAAATACACGCTGGCCGTGTAGGACAAGGCAAGTACAGTGTGTTTGGCCCAGTATAGACTCGGCTTGGGCCAGTGGTAGAGTGAGAGAGGCCTGGCAGGCCGGCAACTTACCACCATGGTGGATATCGAAAAAGGAACTGGGAGTTAGGTCGGGTCCGGGGAACGACTGGCAACGTGAATGTCAAAGGTTATAGGGCTGGGTGATTCCGATAATGCCGGAACTGGAGGGATTGGCTAGTAATAAGGGCAGATTTTTAGGAATGCACGCTGATTGAATTGCGCTGGTAGGTTGATAGCAGCTGAATCCCGTAGAGAAACAGTAGACTGGCTGGGCCAATGGGGGATTATTACCGAGAGCGAATCAAAGAGAGAATAAATTAAGGTCAGTTAATTAGGTTAAAGAGAACGATAGCAGTAAGAATAAGAGGTTGGAGAAGAGGGAATGCTGAATGGACCGAGAGTAGGAGTTGCATTACTGCAGATGATTTATTCCAGGGGGTCGCACTTTGAATGGATTTTTATAGCACTACTTTGAATGGATTTTTATAGCACTAGTTTACTACGTAAAAGTTCAAAAAGATGAATCATCAGTGAGCTCACGCAGCTCTTCTGCATGAAGGGGTGGTTGTTTCGAATAACATGCCTATCTAAATTACACCCATCTCAGCCTTTCGAATTAAGGTTGCCCGGCTGAAGGGGCGCCAAACTTCATAAAAGACTCATCCCCCTTCTCAAACAGCGCGGAGCTGTGTGTATGGCATAGCCTCAATAAACACTTTACGTATTGGAAGCTCAGGCAAGTGGTATTCATATCAGTTTGGAAAAGCAATAGGCCAGGCCAGTTGAGCACCAACCAAGGGTTTACAGGAGGAGAAAGTAATTAGGCTGGTGCAATTAATGTAGTTGAAGTCCAGTTGTATGCTATTGGCCAATCCATTGCTGTGAGGGGGAAAAACCAACCTGTTATGAGCCGGTGACAGCATAGACCTTAGGTGAGTCATATAGTGGTGGGCTTCAAGCCAGAGTCGCCGTTCGCCTAGCCGTATGGTCTGGTTTAATAGTAGCATCGGTAAATTAAATTAGCAAATCACTATGGTAATTGATACTAATAAATATGGATGTTACTACGACGGGCCATGGCCAGCTAGTCAAAAAAGATTTTAAATCTAGATTATAATTTTATAGAGAAAAATGCATAGTTGGGGAGTAACAGGCGGGTTGTTGGTGGTAATGGAAAGGTTAGGAGTATTTGCCGAAATTTGATAGAATAATTTACCATCAGCAAAAAGCCCACATTATAAAAATATACACAAGAGTAGTGAAATAAAGACATTAGGGTACCAAACTGCCTATTGATGCAATGATAATCAGCCTAAATTTCGCTTCAGACGGACGTTGCTTAAAGTAAAAATGAGCAGAGGTAGGGGTGGGCAAGGCGACACCGAAGATTGTTGTTGGGGCACTGGATCGGAGGCCTAGGATGTGATCTAAACATAGAATGACTATCACACCGGCTGGCAAGCTCCCATAAAGAGGGTCGCTCACAGGGGCAACCATGAGCCTCAGCTCGTTTCCCTCGTAGGCAGTCCAAATGGTCTCGCACCCGTGAAGTCAAGGCGGTGGTGCCTAGTGGATCTTGGTGAGGTGGGGCTGTTCCTTCGGCTTGCTTTTTATGGCTATTGATAAGAATCCAGAGATTCTGTTGGCCAATTTGCTGGGCCGCCGTCACCGGCCAAACCGTTATTTGGGGCGGCGGCTTTCCCTTTGCATCTGCCGCTGGTGATCCGTCTCCGCCGTGGGCAGCCACATCTAATTGGCTCTCCCCTTCGAGACCTGGTCGACTCAGCCGGGTTTGGGAAACAGTAGCTACCTTCCCTTTGCCCCTGGTTCGGTTCATTAAACCGGTCGAGCGGGACCGGGTAAGTGCGTTAGAAGAAGCGGACTTTGTCGAGGGCAATGGTCGTGTCAATGATGCCGAAAGGGCCAATGCCAGGTCCAGGTCAGGGTCCTTCTCCTTGGAATTTCGGCTACGACCAGGGCAGGTGGGTTTAGATTGGGTCGATTGCTTTGACGCCGGAGGCAGGCTGCCACTGCGTATCAAAGAAGCTACCTTACCGTATGGCCGAGCTACCAAGGCGATGGTCTTTTCCGGGGACTGGTCAGGCGGAGTTTGACCATCCCGGCCGGGCGATGGATCATTGGTATTGCCACTAGCCGCACTGGGACGTGGTGGGGTGGGCGAGTTCCAGAAATGATGCAAGTTGCTACGCTGGCCTGCCGCGGCAGGGGTGCGTTTGGCGGCCGGTTTAAAGTCCGCCCCATCCGGGACATCGTTAACCTCGCTATTGCGAGACAGAGGGGTGGGGAAAGACGTAGCCAACAACGGCGGAGGACTGGAATCCGCGAGTCCCAGACAGCGCTCAACGTGGCGGGTTCGCTCGTGGATACCAAAGTCCGAGATGTTCTTGCCGCAGCCGAAGCATTCGATCAACGAATCGGGGGCCAATTCGCCGGACATGGGACTGGTCAGCAGTGATCGTGGTGCAAGCAAATGCCAAATAGTTGACTAGCGCATTTGGGATATAAGTAGCGTCTAAGGGGGGGTGTGGTGATGGTGTTAGCAATACAGAGTTAAAAGACGGAAGTGTAGACAGGCTTAATGGTAAATAGAAAGGAGACAATATGGTGAATGGGAAGCTATTAGCCACAGTAAACTGGAATATGGCTGAGGGTTATTATCAATGGTATGAAAAAACACACCCGATATACCTCGCTCCCCTAGGTGTGCCAACTTACAGTCCATCACTTCTTTTTAACAACGCCATGGACTCAACAAGAAACCATAGAACCCTATTTACTATCAAATCCAGCCAACCAAACCAATGCACAGTAGATAATGAAGTCACCGGCCTGGATGTTATCGTTTGAAATTGTTTGGCCGACGCGACTATTCCACAGACATGGCTATTTAGCAAAGTCAGTGAGCACTACATCTTTGCAGTGGCTAGGCTTTAATTTACATTACTTACATTTGTATTTTACCTATTTTATAGTCTATTAAGGGACAACCACTAGGTAATCATTCATATCGATACTGTACCCTACCCATTCCCAACTTCCGCGTTCATCTCTAATGAATACCATTTGGGCGAGATTCAACTAGGCTGTATAACGAAAAATCAGTTGGATGAGGCAACTATTGCTGGCTGAAAATAGATCAACCGCCTATTTTCCCAAATAGATGCCATGCAAAACCTTTGATAGCTGGACTGAATTTCATCCATATTAAGATCTTCATTTTGCAAGTATCGATGCATTACTAACGCCAACGATGGGTTAATGCTCTACCCTATCGCCTCCGCTCCTATAGCCCGGATGAAATTCTCGGTTTCAGAAAACCCAGTAAGGTCAAAGTATATCCGAAATATTGACACTCTTCCGAAATGCCCGTCTTCTTCCAATGCCCCCCCCCTAAATTGCATATAAATAAACCCAGTACCCAAGCTCACTAATTTATTAGGAAGACCTAGTAATAACCAAGGAACTCTTCAAGTAATATCCGATGAAAATGATAATAATTAATGAATCTCATTTTAACCTAGGGGTAGAGAATGATTACGCCGCAACCCCATTATTTTCCATTTTAGGGCAGCGGCCATTTTGATGCCAGCGCAATTCCTTCATAGTGAATAATCCACGACACCAAGCACACCAATACTGTTTAGGCTCCCGAAATAGAAAACATTCGTTGGTCATTGGGGTAGTATTGTCAACATCCATGGTCCGGAAATTCACAGGCAAGGAACCATGACCGCTAGAGCATTCGTTCACGGAATGACTATATTGGGTCGAGTCGAGAAGAGTAGGGTGGGCCTGTGCTACGAAATTGACGCAGGTCATTAGCAGCCATGCCACCAAACACAGCAGAGTTAGGTTGGGCGAACGGGTGCACATTTCTTACTAGGTACCGAAATGCAATATATATTTTTTAAAAAAGCCTATATACAATAGTGGGGAGGGGGATTCAGTCTTCAGTGCTAAACCGATTCTGTCTATAGAGGTAATGAAGAAAATAGACTACCGGAGAGATAGTATATAAGCAGCCGGGTATGGTTTCAGTGTGCGAATATTAACAGTGGGCAGGGGAAGGAATGCCAAATAGAGCTCAAGTTACTAAAAATGGTTATGCGGATAGGGGGAGAGGGAAATTCGTCGCTATTTTATATAATAAAAATGGTAAGGAGACCCCCCTCCATCCCTAGTTATCATCATGGCAGAAGGTGCGTCTCCTAAGCGGAGACCACGCCAATGGCGGCTTATTCCACCTGGGCCAAACGAATTGGCCAATCCTACGCTGGTCAAAAGGACTCCTAGAATAGGAGTGGGTGACACAGGTGTGGCCGTAGATATGGCCATACGGTAGGGGGTGGGGGATGCACGTCAAGGGTGGGGTCCAGGAACGTTTCGAAAGCAATAGTCTCGATTACATACATGTGGTGGGCTTCAAATTATATATTTACATATCCTGTATTTTTGACCCTAGTGAGGGGGATTGGGGGGGATAAGTAGCATATGGGTGAAATTCAGCCCGGCTATATAAGGGTTTACATTATATGTGTATGGGAAATGTATTTTTAACTAGTAATATTGGCCGAATCTAATGGATTTTTCGTTATACAGCTTGGATGAACTTCTCCCATATTCAGGCCGCACGGGTGAGTTGAGCACATGCTCGGTGTTTGATGTATGATACCCGCCTTATTTGCAGGGTATCGCCTCAAAAAAATGTCAAGAGAGGACCATCACCACGGCCATGTGCTGTGCAACGTTCGCAGGAGAAGGGTTTGCAAAATGGAATACAATACTTACTCAAATGAAAAAAAAAAATCATCATGAACTGTTGGCATTCCCGTTTAATGTGCTTGGTCCAGTGCCCCTTTGAGTCAATTTGCTATAGCCAACGAAGGTCAGGGAAGTGCAGAGGTAGTACCATTGCTGGCACAGACGAAACGGCCCTTATGCAACAGGGAATGCACTGGTGTGGGGTCGAAGGTGGTCAAAGGCGTTACAGCATCCCCGCTACATTACGACCACGGCTACTATATTAGTCTAGTATGGGGATAAGGGCCACTTCGCACCATTCGGCTAGGTATTACAGCGCACTATATTGGCCAATGAATCTAATGCAGCTGTCTATAATTTAAGGAAGTTGGATAATTCACACCCGCTTATATCATGGGGGTGGCTGTATTGTCGTTTTAGGCCAAAACTAACAGGAAATATTGGCACCGGGTCTCTAAACAAGGATATTTTCCAACCACAGCCCTGAAAAAAAAATAAAGTAGAGAGCAGGCGATTAAGGTGTCGTATAGGCTGGCAATAGCAGCATTCCTGCTTGAAGCGCTACTTAGATTGGGAAAAATACGGGAGTTAGTTAAGTGCATTGTTCGGTTTAGGTAAAGGTTAACTGATCTAACGACTGGGTTGAGTTTCGGCCATGGTAAATCGGTAAAGCAGACTAGCAAGTAAGCATAGCCTGCATGCATACACACGAATATCAGCTAGGAAAAATCGTATTGGATAGCTGGGATTTAGTCCCAGACTTGCAGAGTGAAGCATCTTGGGTCCGGGTTTTTATGGGCAGCCCATGTTAATACCACTGCATCGCAGTAAATACACGTATATAGTAGGAGTAACGTGCTGGTTAAATAACAAGGAAATCAGAATATCTCCATTTAAAGGAGGGGTTCTTTAAGCCCTATAAGTGAATTTTATCAAACAGGGCGGATATTCGACCCGCCTGTGTGCCTAAAGACACAATTTCAGGGTCCCACCTCGTGGGGTAAAAAATGACCTCCCAATATACTATGCAATTATGCTGGGCTCGGCCCGACTGATCCATATTGGTACCCTTGCCAATCTCACAGTTATTTTGGATAAGAAACCGACTGAAATACCTGGATCGGGTGGCTTAACCACAAGCCGCAGATTCAAGATACATTTTTATTATATGATATCCCATATAACTAACGATCGGAAAATTTTAAAGCCGAAAGTTGGGAAATGGTTAATTGCAGAAAGAATGGGAGCTCATTATTATTTCAGTTGGTCAAATAAGTGGATTCCGGCTCACATTAAAGCGATCGATTATTCCAATTTTTACCAGCACCTCTCATTTCCCAGTTCATTGATTGAACCGTTCTTATGCCATTAATTACATCTTTAGCGACGCACTAATGATTTCTCTCTAATTTTGATTCCAGTGAGCATATATTTATAATGCGTTGCCTAATAATATCTACTATATCTACTATAGTCTGTAATGTAGCTTCGGGTTGGCCCAAATTACACTGGTCCCTACCAATACCCACACATATCAAAATACGATTTAATATTATCTGTTTAAACTACCAGTCGGTGAATAACTCTAGGCTAAGCATAACTGTATGGCCTACAGGATACTTAGTCCACCTAGACATGTCATTTTTAATCGCGCCTATTGTTCACGGCCGGTCGTGAGTGTATAGGGGCAAGTTGATGCCTTATTAAATAGTTTATTTTCTTACCAACACAACTTAGATTAGTACTACAAATTATATCTAGACATTAATAAATTTTGGTGGGGCCTAGAGCATTCCACGTAATCCCTTCTATCTTTCTTGGCTTATTTAATTTCCACTTGGCCACCAGTTTTAGATATTGTAGGAAAACCTTTCCTAGGGGTTGCCTGGGTCACTAGCCCGTCGCAAGCACGAGTCGATCAGGGGAAGATATGGGCAGTATGGGGGTATTGGCGAGCCGTGGCGGACGTACATGGGGTGCCCTGAGATATGGGATCAATTTTTGCCCCATTAAGAGGAAAGTCCAGCTTCATGGGGCAAAGCAGCGAGGGAAACCCTGGGTGCCACGGTGATATTAGTGTTCAAGGTGTTCAGAATGGTGTGGTACAATGGCAAATAGAGGCGGCCCTCATGGGGGAAATCCGATCAACTGAACTGGGCGGCGGCTATTCGAAGGGGCGAAAAGTTGGCCAACTATGATACGTAGAACTAATCACAAGGTATAGGACTGGAATATCGGGGAAATGGTCAAGTCTCGGGGGATATATGGTGTGAATAGAAGTAGAGGTTAGAGAAGGGATGGGAAGGGGAGATTAAGGTAGCCCTATTAATCAACGCGGCACATTACCTGGCCTGCCTACGCCAGGAATTTATCGGCCTTGACTGCTGATTGGACTCTACCCCAATTCCCCGGAGTTGCGTATGCGGGTAGTTTACTTAAAAGATGGATAGTTATACAACAACATAAATTTCACTTCTCCCTATGACGTTGAATAAGCCAACACATTGCTCCTAGCCATGTTTCTTTTCCATTACCTAGTTACTATGGTGTGCTGGTCGATTGGTCCTGAGAACGGAGGGAGTTAATTATGCCATTTGAGCCGCCGAGCTGAAGGTAGCTCATATGAAATATTGCCCATATCATCGATATTTTTAATAAAAATATAACTGTTTACGATAAGCCAAAAGTTTTGGTCTCTATTAGGATTTTCTGATCAATAAGATGGGCAATGGTCCAACATTTGAAGTGTAAAACGAGAGTCTAGTCACCCTCTTCTATTAACTCAGTAGGTCAGGCGGTGTAATGCTATTCGATAGAATGTATGGGTCAATTGTGGAAAAGGCTTCAAATGACTACCCTAACAAATGCGGAAAAACGCTAGGTCCAGTCCAAGGGAACGTGGTTCGACGACCACGATGCTCACTGTACTCATCCAATACCCACTGTATTTATGGGCATATTCATTTGATTTGTATATAAATTCGTCAACAGTTCGCAATACGGAGGTCTTGCGGTCACTAAACGCCATCCGGCTACTACTTAGCGCCAATATAGGAAGGTCCAGGGGTGTGTTATGGATATGATGGTGACATTATTATCCCCCTCCCGTACTTTGTCCACTGTATCCATTTTAGCGGTACCAATCACACTTTCTAATCAATCAACTAATGATACTAATGATGGGTTTCCATACAACAGTCGAACTCGCCGGAGCTGTCGCGATTGAATGAATTTCGATCTTATTTTGGGTAGTTTAAAGATACAGATACGAGTCCAACAATATTGGTTGTTGTTTTTTTGGTATTTTCCCCAGGAATTATTTGACCGGCGCACTCTAACCAGCCGCTGCAATCCCCGCCCACCGGTAAAGCCCTTATTCAAAGGTGGGTTAGTGGGGTATAAAGGAAGCGCGGTCATTTTACGGCATAGGAATAGTCTGGGTGCTGGGTAGGGCATGTTGCAACCAAGGCAAGTATTAGACAGCTACCGATTTTCCATAAATGGGGGAAGAAAATGTAATGTACACGTTGAGTAAATAGAGGGCAGGTTAACTGGATACGCATAGTTTATTTAAGGATATCTGCGATGGAGGTAAAATATAATATAAGTTCAACGCAGTCACATCGCCCCAAAGGGGTTTTTTTTACAGAACTAGGAGAAATGGGCTATCCATACAGTGGCTGATACGTTGCTCTGGTTATATTCCATGCGAAACCTTGCTACTTGTAGGTTATAGGACCCCTCCCGTCCCGCGTGCACTGATTTATGGAGAGTATATATAACCCATGCTGGCACCCGTCCACAACGCGAATATGAGGCGGATTCATTACACCTATTCAATTATTCCTGTTGAACAGACATACTGCCTATGGTAGCGAAGCTCCTTCGCACCCAGGTAGCTTCCACATCTTCTACCGATAAACATTTTGCCGAACTAGTGGTCCACAGGTACTGTCAAATCCGCGCCACTAGTAGATTGTGAGTTTACGGGTAACGAATCATGGGTGGATTCGACTCCGGATTCGTTCAAGTGAGCGGTGGTGGTACTCATTAGGGACCCGGGGGTGGGAAGGGCCTGTGTACCATAGTGAGAGATGGCTAGGAAAAGGGTTACCGTATCAACAATGAGAACGGCTTGAATGCAGGCGGATAGTTGAAGACACATTTTGGGTTTTTGGATATGGGGGGAAGAACTTGTTCGGTCGGAAAAGACTTGGTGAAGAAACAATATTAATACTATTGTTATTACCTGGCGGACATGCTAGATGACAATGGTAGTTAGAAGGGAGAGAGTGGGTTAATGTCCGAGGGAGAGCACTGTGGTGGTATTTATATATCCAATGACAAACTGACTATAGTACTAACTACGGATAATAGTACAGACCATCCTGGCTCCCCCCATTATTGGGCCAGGGCTGGTAGAAGCAGCTAACCCTCTTACTAGGTGTTGTGCTACACAGGTAAAACCATGGGTATTGGAAAGTGAGGGTCATATAAAAATATTTGTGTGTGCTTAAATTGCACCAAACCCACACACCAACTCTATTGCATGAGGGGGGAGAAGGGCATGCTGGACTGCCATACAGTCTGACTGAGGGTTCACTTTTTTTGGGATCTTTTAGGAATGGCCGGTACGCCGATTGAGTCAGCCAGAACTAACCAGAGACAATGCTATACACTCTGCATGTATGTGCCAGCACCTTCTCTCCACTATAGATGTATGGCAATATTGTATACTAGTGTAGCCTGGCCAAGCTAATCAGCAAAAGATCCACTGAACAAATTGCACCTGGGTTTGTCTATGAGCCCATTGCTTTCTCCTTTTCAGCATTCTGCAGCCAGTATCCATGACACCTATACAATATTTGGGTGTATGTGTCCTACTGTAAATAGTACCCCTGGTAGTACATTTAGTTCGAGTTTACTCTGGTTTCTGGAGGTTTTTTTTGGGGGGGGGGCAGTTGGGGCAATGTCCCCAATAGGAAAATTGGCCAAAAGCATAGTAAACATCTTTAAAAGAGATACCATTGGTATAACCCTGCAGGTTCCAAGTATTTGCACTGTGTAACCTTCCCACAATGGACACATACAGAGTGGGATATTGCCTGAATGATAACAATTAATTACATATATATATATATATATATACATACCAATGGTGTAGATGTATAGGCTGCTGGTTATAATTGAGGAGGGGAATTCTCTAGGGGGGGGAGGGTAAGTACCATATAGAGTTGTAAATGACATACAAAAATCCAACATTACACTTCCAAGCTGACTACTACACCACCTGTGGGACTGTACATGGGAAGCCATTTCTTACTGATGCTGGACAGAAGCCCCAAGGAGGATGTAGTGAACTTACCACATTTTTTACCTACTTTTATTTTTTATCTATTTTTCGCACTTATCGGAAGTATGCCCCTGACGAGTGAATGAGCCCCTGCCCCTGCCCCTGACGAGTATGGTTATTTTACCTCCATTTTCATTATTATATTGTTTTTTCTATTATTATATTTTATACCCTTGACTGTGATGCACCCCTG